>SNQJ01S0023526.1:25234-73553 GCA_010110895.2 Picea sitchensis | reverse complement strand
CTTGTATGTTTGTCAATGGCGGTCTCGTCCAAGATTTTTAATATCGACTCACAGAAAAGTGGATTTGGGATCAAAAGGCTATCAAGTTGTAGTGCGTCTATTTCTATTTTATACTAAACATTGTTTTGATTCTCCTAGGGCTAAATATGTAATTCCAACAAAATCTGAACTGGGCTCCATTGCAATTTTTTGTAAAATTTCTGGGATGTGATATTGTTCCCCATACCCATAAGGATCGATATGTATTTTTTTAAATACTTATAAGTTGTTTAATTAGCTATTGAAGGTTAGACAATATTTAGCTATTGAAGTTGTTTAGTGACAATTGAAGTAATTTGGTCATTGTTGTATGCAGGTTTTGAAGCACTTTAAGCCTGAGAGTCCATGGCTAAGACCTATACAAGACAAGTGAATTCTTCCAAAAATCTCCTCTTCTAATTTCTCAGGCATAAAATCAGAGTGTCCATGGTTGAGACCTATACAAGACAAGGGAATTCTCCAACCAAAACCAACTGATTTTTCGCCTGAGAAATTAGAAGAGGATCTTTCTAAAGAATGTTGCTTGGTATAATAGATTGTTCTTGGCAAAATCTAAATGGTAAGGCATTGACAAGAAGGGTAAGGCATTGATGAGAGTTTGTAGAGTTTAGAGTGGTAAAATCTAGTTTTATTTTTATTAGATTTGTAAGGTATTGATAAGAAGGGTTTTGGCTCTGAAAGCTACACTATGAAAAAAAAAAGAAGTTCCAATAGATTTCTATGATTTGAGAGTTGAATTTTTATAGGATTTGCATTGGAAGGTTGAGAAAATGAGACTGGTCAACATAAACTTCATTGATGATTACTTGTTCCTAGACATGAATCCTATCTTGATTACATTCCATTTGAGTCTAGTGACATTGCCATAGTTTGGAATCCTATGTTTGAACCTCTCTGTAAATATAATTTTGTGGTGTTGCATGACTTGTTGGTCTTTGGAATTACATATGGATTGAATTGGAATACCCTATACATGTGCAAGATGTACACATTTTAACAAGGTTGTCTATGGAGGGGGAATATGTCTCCCATGCATTTAAAGTTATGAGGAAGTATGGTCGCAATAAGGATGAACCTAGCCTATATCACAAGTATGGTACATATAGGGGAGGTTTTGGTGCCATCGTCTCATTGATTATTAACCCCGATGACCATTTTTCTTGTTAGTTGATTGCAATCCATCTCATGTGTAAATACACCAAGGAATAATTCAACCTAGATGCCCAATTTTTCACTAAATTATGTGTGCAGGGAACTAAATTGAAATGGTTTAAGTTAATAAGTGAAGTCTTTCAGGAATGTGCTAATCCTCACACATAATTCACCTGATTCATCTTTGGCTATCCATTGGCTTCTTTTGGGATGTGGAAATGCAATCCCCTGTAGGGAAGATAACTTCATCCAATGCCCAATCAACAAATTCTTTCATTGCAATTTGATGCTTGGAAGAGTTGGAAGGACACTAAGAATTTTGCATTCAATGAGGCCACTTTCAACAAATGGTATGACTAGATGATTAGAGTTACTAAACCCATTTTGTGAATTCCATAGGTGCTACACGTGAATAAATTTTTGTTTGGTATGAACATGGACAATACATTTATCCAGCCATGAGGGACTAATGTTGATAAATTCCATGCCATTTATTTTCCCTATTACTTGATAGAATCATCTTTTGATAAATTCCATGCCATTTCTTTGCCCCATTTCCAATTGCAACAACCAATCCATCTCTGCCTTTGCTGAAGCTTGAGCCAACCGATGATTTTCTCCAGGATCTTGTAGAATTTGGAAACTGGAATGGGTTGGTCAGTGTTGAAGAAACCTTCTGTGCCTTTTATAAACTTGAGAAAAATAATTCCTCGCCTCTTTTCAACAATTTTTTTTTAAAATATTCAGGTCCGTCGGTCTTTTGACTACTACATGTTGGACTTTCGATGGGAAATGCTCCCAGCAACGCATCAGAACTACACCATGCTCGTTAGTCGCATTGGTGGGATAGCATCAGAATATTCATCAGTGGATTGATGGATGTCGTCGGTAGTTTTTTGGTTTTCCTTTGAAATTAAATTTTTAAAGGTCGTCGGTCATCAGACGTTAGGGGAGTCAAAATACTAACAATAGTCCAACGTTGAAAAAACCACGGGATATTTTCTGATGCCTGTTGAGCCCTCATAAGCAGTAGTTGAGTGACGTCAAACGTCGGGGGTACGACAATAGGGTGCAAAAAATTCTTTCCATTTATAGTAGTGAAAGACCACTTATCCAACCCATCTAGTCTCAATGTTGAAACTATGGCTCTGATACCATATTGTAACATCCCCGACCATCAACCCCACTATCGGTCAATGCTACCACATGGAAAGATTCTCATACTTATATATATATATATATATATATATATAACTTGCATTAAATGAAATTAACACATTTAACTAAACAACACTCAGTAATAATAGGATTACTGCTAACATACTGAAATAATGGAATTAACAGTCATTCATAATTGCAACAGAATACATGATAATATTTCAAGCATCACAAACATGCATTTTAATTGAAATTAAACACATAATGATACTTATATTTGAAAGTGTAGTAACTCCACCGACTAGGTGTAGACCTTCCATGAACCTCCCATCCTTATACCATGTTTCTCATCACGCTCAGTAGTGGGTCACCCCCGAGCTGGGACTAACCTCCACCCAAGGCAAGGGAATCCTAGACTAGGCTGAGGTTACAGGAAAACTGCATAGAGCAACCAGAAGGGTTCTCTCCAGGAGCCTTTTTACGCCCACTACTCACTAACTTTGATTCCCCACATGCTTATTCCACCTAGGAGTATACACCTTCACAAGCATAGTCCATCGGTGCTTCACGTCCCTCTCTGGGTCTCGGAAACAGGCCAAATTAGGAATTCTTAGAGCTCTGTAGCTGGTGTTTGACTCTCTCTGGGAGAAAACCACTTCCTAGAAAAATCTCTCACCTAGAGAGAGTTGCTCATAGGATTGACAACCTACCTCTTAAACCATGGGCCTGACAACCCAATTCTTCAACCAATTTTCAAACCAATTCCTGCAAGTTTAGGATAACAACAACAACAACAACAACATTCGGTTAACTCATGGGTGACAACAACAACAAGAAAATTGGGTGTGGACATCCAAAAATGGCAACAGTCCACTAAGACGCAACACAGTTCAGGTATCATATAGAAGAACAACCCAAACAGTTAAGCACAAACTCAAATTTGTAGTGTGGTTAAACTGGGTTCACAGGACACACAGGAGACACGACTTAGTCCATGGGTTTTCCACTGGATTTTAGAGTGTGTGACAAGGAATCAACGCAGAGGTCGAATGAAGATTCAAACGGTTCAGATAGAGGATGTATCAACTTATCAAGAAAACATCACAGGCTTCGAGTTTCAGATTTTCGTGAGGCATACAGAGATCAGACACGTCGGCAACACCATTATGTTTTTCAGGGTGCTTGACAAGAAAATTAAGCATAGGTCGATCACATAATCAAAACGGTTCATAAAATGGACAATAGAATGGAGGATGAACCCCCATCACGGCCCAATTCTTGGGTTAAATTGCATGTTCCTGGGTCGAAACATGTCGCCCATGAAGATGCATGCACTCCACCAAGTCTTTGTACCCTTTTGCACATGTTGGAGCTGCATGCATTGACTCTTCCATGACTTAGGATAAAAACATACCTTTTACACCACTTTGGAATAATAATAAATTATTATTCCCAAGGACTTAAGACCCTAATCTTAGCCCCTCTTTCTAACCTTTCAACCCCTTTTCCCTTAACCACCTTGTTGAAGCTTAGTCCCCCATCACTCTTTCTTCATGGTCATTCTGCACACATTGATGTTTAATCTTTATTAATATTCTGCATAATTGCATATACAAAAACAGGCTCCTTGCCTTTAACACTTAGGCTCTCTAGACTAATAAACACATAATCCAACCAGCTTATCAATACTTGGCTCACCATCCTACAAAACATGATTTACAATTCATAAACACGATTACAACAGGGCTTGTCCTTGGGGATATTACAATATCAATGATAAAGGAAACATCCCAAAGAAACATATCAGTGTTGTATATCAACAATAGAAGCAGTATATCAGAGGTGTCTTTCAACAAGGTATCTTAGGTCTTTGTTAGGTCAGAGTCATCTTGGAAATCTCTTTAAGAGTAAAACATTAATGGTGGATATTTGTAAGTGATCTTACATTATTAATGCAATAAAGGAATATTGTTTGTTGGGGTTTTTCACCCTATACAGGGTTTCCCCAGGGTATATGTGTTGTTGATGTGCATGCTTACTCATCTACATAGTTATTTCTATTCGATTATGATTTGGTATTGTTGAAGTATATTAAGATGGAATCAAAGTATTGAAGAAAATAAAAGATTTAATCCACATAAGAAATCAAGCTCATAATTTAACAGTTGTGTAACCGGTATGTGATATTAAGAAGAAAGAAGAATATCATGAAAATTACCAATAGAACAACAAAATGTGGAGAATAACACACAAAATGATACCTTTATTGAAATGGGAGAAACATTAACTTCCCTCTTTGATGGGGGAACCTCCAGTAGAGAAACACTCTATTACAATGATTCTCAATACAAAGCTTTATCATGCCTCCTACTCTTATTTATACTAATTCTATCTTCTAAAGAACATTCTAAGGGAATATCTTTATAGAAGTGAAATCTTCTATTAGGTCTTCTTAAATTGACTAGTTCATAGTTATTGAATAGGCCTTATTAACTAATGTTGACCTTTATTACATGGAAAATATATTATTTTATCTATGTGAGGGTTTAGGGAGGTTAGGTTCCTAAAAGGTCACATATCATGTATAGTGTAGTAAATATTTGTGCTTAAGTAAATTTAGATTGAGGAATTGTGTCAGGGGCTTGCCTTCCATGTTATACAATGATTGGTTCTTGAAAGCTTGAAATACTAATCTCCTTATGACACATATTCTCAAAATAGATGCCTTGTTGCATCATACTTAACCCATGTATGTGGTCATCATTGAAATATTTCTCAAGAGGGGACGTCGAAATATACAGGGAAGTGTTTTCTATATGTCTCGATGAAGAAAAGGGGTTTTGTCTTAGGAAGAGTGCATTGATTAAAATAATGTATAGAGTAATCGAGAAATAGGGAAAGGGGTCAACCTTTTAATGCTTACAATGATACATTTACAAATAATTCAAAGGTTAGTCTGTTTCTGTAATGTATGCATGGAATAGGGGATGATTGGAAAATGAATATGGTCCTTATGTCAAATGGGGTATCGTTGTTGGAATATTTATCGATAAAGGCATGCTTTCTCAGTGCGTTGACCCTATGATGTCAACTCCCGATGATATTGTTGAGATAGTTTCATCATCAAAAGGAGTAGTTGGGAAATAAAAATAGTGTGACTCCAATGATAAAGGCTCGATGACGCTTAAGAAAGGGTCACATAGGTAGGGAGGTTTCACATCATTACATAAGGGCTTCCATAGAGGGTTCAAGTTTTCAAGTGTATACTGAGAGGGGGGAATTTATCAATTGATCTCAAAGGGTTTATTATTGGTCATTCTTTCTTTAGATCAACTTGATAGATTATGTCCAAAAGATAGTGTTTTGAATGAATAGCTAGTTAGGTTAGCAGCGATAAGTACCTTACTGAAATTTCATTAGGTGGGTACTTTCTACAATCACTTAAGCTCAATAATTTTGGTGAGTTTTTGTGAACATCATGACATGCACATGCACCTATATACTAGTTGAGGCTTTTGATATCCGAGGTCTCACTCTAAGTACCTTGATAAAGGGGAAAACATCATTAAGAAAGGAAAGTATTTTCAATTGAAAATTTAACTAAGCCTTTGGAATACCAAGAATGATGGAAATAAATTAACATCTATCTAATAACACACATTGTTTCAAAGAAAACTATTGTAAAGTTGAAAATAAATCATTTTTCAATGAGTTGTTTCATAAAGAATAATGAAGGAAATTTAACCATAAACAAAGTACTTTCACTGAATTGAAACTATGCTACCTGCAAAAATATTTATCTTCCAACTATGTCCCTAACCCCTCATAAGGTACTATAGCTTGATACCATCAATTTGACACCTAGAAGGCATCAATGATTAAGTGGAAAATGAAATAAAACATAATTTTTTGTTTTTGTATAGGAACTGTTAATAGTCCTATAGGAATTGTAACAATCCTATAGGAAAATATACATGAAAGATCCAAAATATTCACACATCTTGTTATTTATTCTTGAGACTGATGAAACAATCAAAACATGATTTAATGGTGTTGTAATGAATTTATAAGCCTAATAAAACAATCCAAATGAGATCCTGCAAATCTATAAATTATTTTGGGTAAATTGCATTCATTAATAGATATATGTGTTAGCATGTTAATTACCTTAACCAAATAAAATATTAATCTAAAATATCAAATACATGAAAGTGAAAGAATACAGAAGGGTCCTTGAGCTCTCTTGAGTGGGCCCTATCCAAGAAACACAAGGAACCTTGAAGATACTAATAATTAGGAAAATAGAATTTCTTGATCATTGATTAATTAAAGCATAATACATCAATGGAGAAAGGCTCCAAGTTCTCAAAGATATCCAAACAAATGAAAAGCACAATTCTTCAACACTTAAACAAAAAATCTCTCCTTCAGGCTAGTCCTTGTGTTTCATTTATAATAATAGATAGTTTGAGTCCACCCTTCAATCAAGGACAAAATTTAGGGATTTTCTCCCCCAAACATCCTCAATTAGGATCCTCTCACTATGGTCTCTACCTTCTTCATCCCCTAGAGTCTAAGTTTGAGGATATTGGATTGGAGTGGCTCATTAAGGTTTGGTAGTGAGCTAGATGTAGGCGAGGGGACAAGGTCCCTTGTTTTTCTCCAAGTGTTGGGGGATATGACCTTCCATGTGTGGCTTGACCTATTTGGGTTAGGTTTCATACATAATATTATCATGAAAACAAATCTTAAACACAAGCATAACTCATCACATCACAAACTCAAATTAATCATTAAATAAATTGCAATAAACCATAATTTATATTAATCATGGTCAAAATATGATTTTATTTATACAAAGGTGATAATAAAGAGTGTTATTTATGGGCCTTTTGATATACATTATGGAATCCTTTCATGACCCTTTAGATGAAGGTTTTTCATATCCTTGTGCAACAAAAAATAATGAGATGTCCCATTTGTATTATTTTTTATGTTTTCTATGCACCTTTGTCTAATATCCCATGTTGTGTATCTGGTGATGGCTCCCTACTCATAATATCCCTTAGTCCTTTCAACCTCTTCCCATTCTTTTTTCTCTTTTCTCTATTAAAATCAATTGGTGGTGATGGTTTTAGGAGGAGAGATGGATTAACCCTTAAGCCAATCCACTTTATTTTTAAACTTTTGAGTGATATATTGTCAAGTGATGTTACAAAAAAGGAGTCTTGTAAGGTACTATGTGAATGGGGTTCCTTTATTTATAGCTCATATGTGAGTGACTACCATATTATTTGGCATGTCTGAATTACTTCCTCTCCTGCGAGCCTCAGGGTATCTCCTAAATGAGCAATGTATTTTTCTTGTTTTTCTTCTATAATGGGCACCACATCCATATATGAAATAAGGGACTCATGAATGTCTATGTTCTCCCCTGTTATTTGATATTCATCCCTAACCCAAATTCGGTTGTGCATCTCTTCTTCTCTATACTTTTTCAACTCAATATCCCTAAGCTCTTTATGCCTCAACCAAGATTCAAATTCCATTAGTTGAGCATCCCCTACATATGTATTTGGACTCCATTTGTAAGGATGTGGGAGGGAAAATTTGTTTAGGTAGAACTCACACATTCTATCCCTCATTTCCTCATCACCCCCATGGAATATGTCCACAAAATCCTTTGTTTTTTCCACCTTAAACCCAACTTGGTGTGTTAGAGTATCCAACTGAATATGATCCATTGTTCTCTAAGGAAGAGTGTACAAAAATGTATAGGTTGTCCACAACTTTATAACTCCTATTCTAGTTGGGACATCTTGGCTATGGACACTTTCATTATTTCTACTCTGTTAGATAGGGTGGTCTCATTCTCCTTCATTTTCTATAATTCTCCCCTTAAGGTCTGATTTCCATATTCAATTGCTTGTAGTCATCAACCCATTTCATTTTAATGATATGGATACTTTCATGTAGATGATGGAGATGATGCTATAGGATCTGTATTCTTCCCCCTTTTTTCTTTCCTTTTATCTTCTTTCTCTTTGCTATATTTTTCCAATTAAGTGCCTCATCCTTGGCTACCTCCAACTCTTTGAGGGTGGTCTGTAGTGTAATGTTTGTGACCATTATTTTCTCTTATTCCTTGGTCTCTTATTTCCTTTCCCCAACCTCCTTAGGTTCCCCTAATGGGATTCCAATAGGTTTGGAAGAGTGATCCAATTTTACTACAGAAGAGACATGAGTAATTAGTTTGGGAGTGGCATGGGATCTAGTCATATCCTTCTTGTAGGATTTCCTTTTCTTATCTTGGGATGTATAATTATCCTTGAGTTTCAATGGGTTTCTATGGGGTGTTCTCATATTTATCAAGGTGGAAACCATTTCTTTATCTGTAGGCTCTATATTAATTTTCTTCTGAGAGTGTTTTTTCTTGGAAGTTCCCTCTCTGTTGTCCTTATTCTTCCCTTTCACATCCCTTTAGGGGATTGACTCTTTAATATCCTATTGATAATATAAAAAGTCTCATATTTCCGTACCCACAAACTCCTCCCATGATATTTTAATATTCATATTTTATAAAGCCTCACATATTATGAGTTTGATGAGGCCATGGTTTTCTAATGCATCATTCTTCCCCTTTTGAACTTTTTCACTAATCTCTTTGATATATTGTAGGAGAAAGTAAGGGATGTTGAGTTTCTCTTCAATCTTTAGATGGAGAAAATGTCTCATTTAATGTAGAAATTTTAAATGGTAGGTATAAACTACACTTAGCCTCCCTTCACATGTGATGTATTTAAGAAAATGGTAGGCCACATCAGGCCATAGCTCAGGTAATATCTCTCTCTTTACCCCATTTTTATCCTCTATATGCTCTTAATAACCATGGAAGAAGAGATTCTTAGCATCATTGGCCTCCTTTATCTCATCTTTGTCCCAAGTAAAACCCATGAGAAGGATTGAGACTTTTTTTGGTGTGGCTTCATCAACATGTAGTTTTGTGCCTCTCACAACAATGATATACTCCTATCCTTTGTTGTTTTGAAAATTCAATGAAAACTCCAAGGAAATTTCATCATCATACCCTCTTAACCTATCAAAATACATAATCCAATTTTTATCTTGAAAAATCTCCACTACTTCATGGCTATTATATACCTTACGAGGGTCTGTTGGCTCCCTTTTGTTAAGCCCAACTACCATTTTCAACTTATGAAGTTAAAAAAAAAATCTATCTGAGCTTTGTTGTAGGTATGCGAGTAGTCAAGGACTGCAATTCTCGTAGTCACCAAATATTGGGACAACATTTAAAGGATGTATTGGTGAGGATTTATTGCTAAAGGAAAATTTTAATCCTTGGAATTACTTGCTCATGAAGAGCCATAAAAAATATTGACCAAGGTTTTAGGATGTGAGAAACTGGTCATGAAAAAGGTGAATATTAATACCTTATATAGCTCCTTGTATGAGGAAAAATGAAAGTCTTAGGATGAATCTATGGAGAATTTTCTCTATGGGATAACTTCTTTAATACCACCAGAACAAAGCACCTATAGGGTTAGAGTACTATGTAGGAGAGTTAAGACAACATGCAGTCTTCAATGTTAGGATATCAAGCTAGGATAATAGGCTAGGTATGAATAGAACATGCATGCTTCAATATAAGATGTTTATACTACTCTGTAGAGACAAATATCATACAGGTTTATAATAATCTATGCAAAACAAATCTGAGCAAGCTTATAGTAGAACTATGCAAAAGAAGATAACTTGGAAAGGAACATGCAATCTCATGGTAGATGTGTGAGAATAATGTAGAGTTATAATATTCTATCGAAACAAAATCAAAGATAACATGGGAATGACATATATACAACTTTTTTACTATAGAAAAAATTAGAGACACCTTGAGTGGACATATAGGTTTGTGGATTTTTTTTTAAAGAGAACCAAGCATATGCACGGTTATGATATTACTATGGAAACAAGTTTTCAGGTAACCCGAGAGTATAATTTTCAAAATAAAACAGGCTTAGGGTTTTCAAACAACCTGTCTTGTAGGCCCAGTTTTTGTTAGGGTACTCAAAGTTTAAAAAGGCAAACCATTGCTTTCTTGCTAGGAGACACTCTGACCAAGGTCCTTTGGAGAGACCCCGAGAGACCCCTACTGAACCAATATTGTGATTGGAGAGATTGTCTATTGTTTGTATGCTTGAATATGGCTTGCTTGTTGAGGTTTAGATAAACTTCTCACTGATTGTATGAGTTGAGAAATGGAGAGTGATTGTCAGGGGTGACAAGATCTTCTCTTTGAGTTTGGAATTTTGGTACTCCAACTGATTTGACACTTGCACCATCATTACAAGGTAATGGCTAACTTGTATCATTCTAACAGTTTCCATTCCTAGTAATAACCTTTTCATCTCATGCCATGAAATGAAGCCTCCCCCCATGTGGATATCGAGGCCCACCTCAGTTTTTTAATTTTGAAAGTGTGAATTTGTTTTAACCATGCAAAATATATATGGTGTTAACCTGGTAATTAAAAGATGATTCAAGTGATAATTTATTAGAGAGTACCTTATATTTCATATGATTTGAGTTGTATCCATTGATGTAATGAATTGTACTCTCTTTTTTTATGTTGATATCAAAATTTATGTTTTTTATTCGTTTCCTTGTGTAGGTTGTAGGGGATCATGTAGATGAGCAGAGGATCATGTAGATGATTTTTGATATTTCTCGTTTATTTTTTTAGATTACCATAGTAATAGTGAGGCTTGTTGTTGAGGAGAGAAATTATTTTTATTAAATAAAATACTTGTTGTAGCTTTATTGTAGTTTCCTGTAGGTTTTCTTGTAGAAAACATGTTGGCTGCAAATTTTCTTGTAGAAGCATGTAGATGAGTGTGTGTTGCTCCTGAATGGTGTTTTAAGGATGTTGGAGGGTAGATAAATTTGTATAAAGTGGATGTGGGGCAATTATGGTGTATAATGTAAAGTGTAATAGATGAAATGTGAAAATGTGAAAATGCAAATAGGTGGATTGCAATGAATGTGAAAATTTGGTTTATTTGGAATTTTTGATGATTTGTTGACTTGTTTTGCAGGTGTCAAATCTGAGACTGTCCTTCAACATTGTATGGTTGAATATATTTTTAATATGTCTTCTCAGGATTTTGATGAATGATTGCATGCTTGTGAAATAGAAAAAAATGATTTGTTGCAAACCTCATGTATTTATTTGTTTCTTTGTTATCATTTTAATGTTTGTCCTTTGTTTTCCTTTGTGCAGGTGCTTTAGGTCTTGGTTGATCTTGTGGTGGAATATTATACTTGCAAATTTATTTATTATTTTTCTTTTTTTCTTTAATTACTATTTTTTTGTCTTTTTCTCAAGGCAGTGGTGCCATTTCTAGTTTTCACCATTTCCTTGTCTCATCATGCACGTAAGGCTTTTCATGATGAGGGATATTATTTTTCTCGAGTCTAAGGCTACCTCCATGGAGGTTTTCAATCAAATATTTCTCCCAAATGACTCATTGAGGTTTTCACCTAGGTATTGTATTCCTTTTTTCAATGTTTGGATGGATTGGGAGAATTTATGCTTCCAATCACATCCATTTTGTTCTTTTTCTCTATTTGTAAACTCTTCTTTTTTCAAGGGCTTGTTGTACATTTTGAGTCTAAATCCATTCACCACTTGTGGAATATTTTATTCATCTATGGTATTGATTTTGACTGAGCCATTTTCATGACATTTTTCAATTATGTATGGTCCCCTCCATATTTTCATCAAATTTCCCTTGAATTATTTGAATTTGGAGTAGAATAAGAGTTCTTAGACTCATTTTTTGAAATTTAAAATCTTAATTCTCTTATCATGCCAAATTTTTGTTTACAGTTGGACTACCTTAGTGTGGAATAGTGATTGCATCCTATACTCATATAAGGAATTTATATATTGCAACCTTTCTTCTTGTGCTGATGAGAGGTCCATATTAAGTTCATATGTTTTCCTTAATGTGGAAAATTCAAGTTCAATGGTAAACATGGGTTCTTTCCATAGAATAGGTCATAGGGAGTAAACCATGTAGTAGTATTCCATGCATTATTGTATTCCCATATATCCTCTATCAATTTAGTTTACCAATCCTTATTTTCCATGTTGAATGTCTTGGTGAGGATGTTTTCCAACTTCCTATTAGTGACTTATGCTTTTCCATTTTCTTGTGGGTGATAAGCAGTGCAATTATTGTGGTGAATGTGATGTTGTTGTGTGAATTGTTCTATAATGCTGGAGGTGAATTAAGCCCCTTGATATCTGACTATATCCCTAAGGAATCCAAATATTGAGAATATATTTTCCTGTAGGAATTCAACCACTTTTTTATCTATATCTACCTTCACTTCTTTCACCTCAACCCATTTGGTTATTTAATCTGTGAATAACAAAAAGTACTTATTTTTTCCTAAAGGGGGGTTAATAGACCCCATAAAATCCCAGCACCACTTATCGAAGTGTTCTAATGAGATTTTGGGTTGTAGGGGTATTTCATTTCTCTTGGTAGGTTTTCCCATCCTTTGACACTCTTCAAAGTGAGAGGTTTACTTTTAAGCATCCTTATGTAGGGTAGGGCAATAGTAATTGGTCGGTAAGATCTTGTATGTCATCCTCTTTCCTACATAGTGTCCTCCAAATGCTTCATCATGGAATGCATAGAGTATGTCATACACCTCATATTACCTTACACATCCCCTTAATATCTGATTTGGCCCAATCTTGAACAAATATTCTGCAAGCCAAGTATATTTTTCACTTTTTCTAACAATCTTGCATCTTTTCTTGTAGAAAATATGTTGAGGAAACCTCCACGTTGTCAAGTAGTTGTATATGCTATAAAACCATGGGGTTTGTACTAAGATTTCAAAAGGGTCCTCATTTTGAAATTGATCAGATACCATGTCTTCATCTATAGGATTTGTTTATCCTTGATAAAAATAATTACAATAACATTTTGTCTTCCTGGCTTGTCAAGAATGGTTAGATCAAATGGTTGTAACAACAAGATCCATCTAATTGTTCTTCCATTAATATCATGTTTGTTAAGTAAATACTTAATCAAAGAATTATTTGTGTGTACAAAAACTTGATATCTAGTGACATAATGCTTAAATTTGTTGAGAGCATAAACCACTATAAGAAATTCTTTTTCAGTAATTGTGTAGTTAAGATTTGCATCAAATAAGTTTTCACTAACAAAATAAATTGCATAAGGATTCTTAGATTCTTCATTTTCACCCAGAACTGCCTCTATTGCTTTGTCTGAAGCATCAATATGAATATGGAAGGGAAGATTCAATTCAGGACCTTGAAGAACAAAGGTTGTGATGAGTTTTTCTTTGATACTTTCAAATTCCTTCTGACATTGTGGTGTCTAACATAATATATGTATTTATATAGTAAGGTAAATATACGGGAGGATAACTTGCTAAAATATTTGATGAACCTCATGTAGTAACCTACATGTCTAAGGAATCTTCTGACATCTTTTTCTTTTAGAGGAGTAGGCATATGTTTGATGATATTTAGCTTGTTTTGGTATACCTTAATCGCTCTAGAAGACAATTGGCGTCCTAGAAAAATCCCCTCATTCCTAAGCATATTTCACTTTTCATGGCTAGGGGAGAGGTTCATTTCTTCACATATTTTGAGAACTTTACACTACAAGGAAAATACACTTTAGTGGTGGTTTTTGCAGATGCCCCTATAAAAGTATCCGAAAAATCCATTTAAAGTGGAGGTGAGAAGGAATAGGTTTTAGTGTATGTTTTTACTCTGGTGATTTTATAAGTACATAACACACCAATGCATTTTATACAACAGACTTATCGATGCCCTCAAAACTAGTGCATTGTAGAACGGTTATTTCAAATAAATAAAAATATTATCTGGTGCGCTATAGAAATAAGGACGCATCGGGAAATAATGACACACCGTAATAAAATTCTTTACAAAATCTCCAGTGTGAAACATAACGATGGAAGCATTGATGCACTATTAGTAAAGTGCACCATTATATGGTTAAATAAAAAACATTTAATCACCAATGTAGGATTGTGTCAAATAATATATTCTAGTGCACTCCATTATATCATGCACACCAGTGATCCAATATGGAGCACCGTGTTAGAGTTAATTTCCAAATTTACGTGGTGAACTTTCTAAAATCGACCACACCAGGGCGTCTATTATTATACTGCATCGTTTCATGCTTAAACAAAAAATTTCGCACCATTGTAGTTTTTCAAAAAATGTATGGCGATGCGCTATGTAGTAGTAAACGCATATGTCTGCACATGTGACCAATAACACAAACACCATGTTAGGGATATTGTTTTTATAAATATAATGGTGTGCTCATTAAACATGTATGCTCTGATGCAATGGTTCATCGAGCGCACCGAAACAGGGTTTTATAAAAAAACATTATCGACGGTAAGACACATTTTTACCATTTCGAGTGTTGTATATCTCAAAATCACCAGTGCAAACTTTTCCTATATGAAGCACCCTTCAATCAATGCTTTCCTTGGTTTCCTTCCTTTCATCTATTGCTCGATGTGTGGATTTTGAATTTTCCAAATAGTGGGATTTTTATTTTTTTTAAGTACGCCACAACCATGCCTCCCCGATGAAAACATGTACAGGTAATGTCCTTGTTTCTTCATAAATTAAGTTTTCACCATATTAAAATTTAAAATTGAGTGAAAATTTAAGTGTAAAAAATAAAAAATAAAAAAAATGTGCAGTGCATTTGAATCGCTAAGCCCACACCACCTACGGTGCGACCTGTAAATTTACAGAGTGCACCATGTACATTGTTACCTTTCTCAGTGGTGCGTTGGTAAACATAAACTCACTGGCACATTTGTTTATCGACGCACCAAAGGAAATCATATAACTGGTGGGGTGGTGCATCAAAGTACATATAATGCATTGGGGCGTTAAAGTACATGGCACACCACCCTTATCATATATATTTTTACATAGTGCATTGGTAAACGTGTGCACCGGGGCATTCATGTTTACCAAACACACCTCTGAGAAATGTAAAATTGTGTTGTGGTGCACCCCATAAATGTTTTGGTGACACCATACGCGGTGCAATAGTAATGACCAGAACACACCATAAAAAGTTTTGTACTCGAAAATTTGGAAACATTTATGTGATGGTGTGTATACGTTCGTTACATGCACTGATGTGTGTAGTGAACATATACACATCAATTTTTTGCTAATTTTTAAATAATTGTTTATGTGCATTAATATATATTTTTTTTTTTTGGTTTAAGTGGTGTGTAATATAAATTAACGCACCAGGGCGTATGTGTTGTAGTGTAGCGCTCCAATGCGGTACTATTTTCCAATGCACCACTTAACATAGTATAACATATTTTGTTCGGTGCGTTATTTTACACTGATGCACCAGGAATGGTGCACATAATATCTATATGCACGTTGTCGATGGTGCATGACTATTTTGTGGGCGCGATGTTAATGCAATTAACTTATTTTTTTAAGGAAGTTATTTTTCCATATTTATAGATAAATTTACCATTCAGTATATTTTTTTTATGTTTCAAGTATGAGTGAGGATCATGTATTTCATATATTAATTAGGTATAAACGTGAGTGGAGAGAGAAACAATAACAACAGGAGCAGAGGGTGGACATGTACAATGTTGTACAGGAATGGGAGGCAAGGGAGAGGGAGAGCAATTCGAACCCTCTTCCTATTATTGCAATGACTCATGTTCTCTTGAGGGATGTATGCCTTCTTCAGTGCTATGAGGATGTTACATCCCTTAAGGGGAACTCTTGGTTGTTGGTTCATATGATCCTTTGATGGGATTTCCATTGACATCCTTTTCATGTGGGTCCGGACCAGTGGTACCATTCCACTAAGGAGAATATTTACTTTATCACTGGGATATCCAGGAGAGGGGAGGATTTTTCCTAGTTCCCAAATGTTCAAGTATGTTTTTTTGTTGAGATTCATCTCATGTACTCTCAACGAAATATTGGAGTTGATGTACTATCCCCAGTTTATTTTCAGGTGTCTGGTGGACAACTAAAAATTGCCTCTTCCAGTGTAGAGGAGGTTAGGTGCCTCTCACTTTTAATGACTACCATATCCCACTTTACGAGTGATGGGAAGCACATTGCTTCCCTATTTTTTAGTATGTTTATTCATTGGTACAACAACCACGGTGTGTCATATGGTCTGCCATTTTTTTTTGGTAGTTTTGTATAGCGATCAATAAATGTCATGCTATGATACTTGGGAGGTCGAACTTCCCATTTGCATTAGAGTTGTTTTGCTTATTTTTTTAGAGCTTTCCAGAGATGAGACTGACTTTTTTTTGTCAGCCTGCAAGGCCAAGGACTCATGTGTGGATGCAGATGTGGGGGGAGCTTATGCCCAAGAGGGGCTAGACAAATTTTCTAGCTAGAATTTCACTAGATGCACCAGGGCTACTAGGAAGTGTGATAGATCACATGTTTGTCATGGTGTCATGTCGTTACGCATGTTTATATTGGTGAGGATGTACAAACATCCTCTTCACACCAGATGAGCCACCAAATGATAGAGGTAATATTAGTTTTTTTTTAAATTAATATAGTTTCATTTTATCATCTTACTTAATTAGAATACAATTAATTCTAATACATTCTTTAACTTGTTTTATTAAATTATTTAATGAATTAACTATGTAATTATTGTTCAATACTATATATTTTATAGATATTGGCACTTTCATTGGGGACGTGCCTCTTCCCCCATCAGATGATGATGAGGAGATGATTTATTAGGCCGCAAGAGGTCAAGGTCCTTGAGTGCAGAAACCTGACCACATGCATTGTAGGCATGATACTAGATTCAGGTTGGAGTTGGGTGATCGACTCTCTGCACTTTTGAATGAGGTGGGAGTCATCCCTGCCTTGATGTGAGACATCATTAAATATCCTATTCTCTTGTATATTTGGAGGGAGATGAAGCATGATTTGATTCCTCTTATGCATCATATCATCAGAGCTTCCAGGCTACTAGCAACAAGGAGGGATCTCGATGATAGGAACAATTCTTCTTCCAGTACTTCTCATTCGTCCAGTACCCCATCGATTGATGACGGTGGCCATGATAATCCTTCTCCACCTCCTACTCCTCCTCCTCCTCCTTCACCTCACCCATATCATGAGGAGGAAGAACATATTCCTCCCCTCCTCTTTCACCTCACCTAGATGAGCATGCCAGACCTATTCCTCCTCCTCCTCCTCTTTCACCTCACCTAAATGAGCATGCCAGACCTATTCCTCATCCTCCTCTTTCACCTCACCTAGATGAGAAGGCAAGACCTATTCATCATCCACCATCTTCCATTATAGACCATGCCTCCACTATTGTTGTAGATATGCATATTATCCCAGAGGATGGACCATATATGTTCTAGAAGTTATTTGACTTTTTCATGATATATATATATATATATGGTGTTTTTTTCTATCGATCTTGTTGATGATGTACTTAATTTATATGTTGATGTTGATTTGTATATTGTTAGTTCATGTTAGATTTGGATGTTAAATGCGCTTGATAGATGTGTATGTTATAACTTTGTTAATTATACGTGCATTTTTCCCATTGATCATGATGATATACTTAATTAATTTATATGTTGATGTTGATGTGTACATGTTTAGGTCATGTTAGATATGTTTAATGTTAAATGTGTTGAATATATATGCATGTTAAATGATGTTTGATAGATGTATGTGATGATGATGTTAGAAAATGCTTGTCTTTTGTTAGATGTGATTACAACAATGATGCCTTTCTAAATTATTAGATATGTGTGCTATCTAATTAATGATGCTTATATGTGCTAGAGTTATATATAATTAGATGAAGTTAGCTAGCAAATAAAAATGTCTATTCTATATGTTGTTTATGTTTGTTACAGGATGGTTATCATCATCATGTTTATTTTTGTAAATTACAAAGTTCAATATGGTTGAAACTATAATTATAAAATTGAAACTATAATTTCATAGATGGTTCATTATACATATTCATTCTAACTAGTTTGTTTTTTCAAAAAACAAATTACATATGAATAAATATTATTTTCCATTGTACTAATTACTCTTTTTGAATAGAGTCTTCTACACTAAAAATTGTTATTATAAAAAAGTTACGATATTCAATGATAATCATTTTATTGGCTTTAAAATTTTATGGATGCAAATCTTCCTATTGTTATTCTTGTCATTATTTCATAAGTTGATTTCTATCAAATTTTAAAATATTACTTCATTAATTATGGATTTACTCAAAATTGGGGGCATAATTTTATAAATATTTTCAAAAGCAATGATAAAAGTATGTAAACCAACAAACACTACTTTAGTTAAAAACCAAATTATTACAAAATCATGTTATAAATTTAATTTTTTAATTATAAACCACATTTTTTGTTAATCTTACTTTTAAATCTACAAAATAAATGAACATAAACTCAGTTTTTGAATCATCATGTTAACATATCCTCAAAAATGTTGTACTATTAAACATAAATAACAACCATATGATTACATCTAGTTATATCAACATAAAAAGTAGAATTTCATATCCCGTTAACAGTTCAACTAGACATTTAACATTTTTCAGGATTTCACAATTGAAAATACTTAAAGAAGATGGAACATTTTTAAATATATGAAACCACATATAAATATGTTAAAATAACAATCGTTCCATGCAATCACAAATAATTTGAAAGAAAAACACATTACGTATCAAACTAATTTTTAACGAACCAAAATTGTTTAAATATTTGTTATAATTAACTAAACATATAATTAGTGAAAAAAATAATATAAAAAAGATACAACAACAGTATTAAAGATGAAATAAAACATGTACATATCACTCTTTGTTGTCATCACCCTCATTATCTTCCTCGCTTGGCATGATAACAATGTTGTTCTCAAAAATATGTTTTGATCTAGGGTCGTTTCTTAATACAAACCACCAATCCCTATCCAACACATCTAGGTAAGAAAACACTTGGTTGCACTATTTTTGGAAAACATAAGGCTCCTTAGCTTCATCCCACATATTTTTAGAGTCGATACATATCATCCCACTATCATGATATTCCTTTACATTATTCCGATCAAAGGTGTCACACAACTTGCACCTAAAAATAACACATTGGAAAGAAGAAAAGTCCACTCAAATGATCTCTTGTATCTTTCCAACGTAACCTGAATTCCTATGTATAGTGTTTTGATGATGGTGGATAGCATGACTAGATTGATCGAACTCGAATTCCACTCCACAGTCTTGTGTCATGTGTCCATCATTGGAATCCTCTGTACGAAAATGATGTCCATATTCCCACATATATGGGAAAAAAAGTAACCTATAAAAAAATGAACAAATCACAATGTCAATATGTGTCTAATAACCTGACCATTAAAATATAAAATAATATATATGTACTTACAATCCAAATGTGCATTATGAGGTAAAACATTATGTACACAAAAATGTTATTACCAGCAACCAATCCCTATGTTAAGTGCATCCCCTTATTCATGTAGGTAACGAACAGATGCACCATATTTCTCTCTAAATTGGTTAGCAACCCAACTGTTGGGGCATATCATTGGAATATTTTCTTTTAAACAATCAAGATAAGGCATTCTTCTACCATTAAACCATTTTAATTCTTTCCTGTCACTTTCCCATTTCCTCCTCTTATGTTCGTACGATGCAAACCACGATTGTGTTGCCTCTGAATAGTAAAAAATGAATTTATTGGTGGCGTCAATTTATGAATTCGCTAATGTTTTCATGAAATCAAACAAACATATAGTACATATGAGATCATGAAAATATACATTATGAAGTTCAGTGTGAATAACTACTGTGTAGAAATTTGACAAATGATAAGTCACTTATAATTTATTAAGCGCCTTTTTCCATTTGTTTGGAGAAGCTCCCCTTCTCTTTTGTCTTCATCCCTTTCATCGTCCCAATTCACTCCACCAGGTGTGTTGTCAATCTACTTGATGTAGTCACTGGAATAATAGAAATAATCATATGATATATACCCCTATGCCATATACCCCTCAGGTTTTTCCCTTTGACGAAAAAATCCTTTCAATTTCTTCATGTACCTCTCTAAAAAACATCAAATGACAAGAGACCACCCCGAATAATTCAACCTCATCTACTAGCTGAATTAGAAGATGAATATTCAAGTCCATGAAACTCAGCGGTAGTTCCTTCTCAAACATACAAAAAATCTCATATATCTATTGATACCACTATGGAATATTATCCATATGAATGTTCTTTGATGTGATCCAACGTATAAATGAAAATAATTTATATATGGCATGCCTCAGGTCATGGGGGAAATCATGGTTCTGTTGGAGATACTTCACAAACACCTAGGAATAATTTTTCCTAAGGTTTCTCCTATGCTCACTAGTAATTATTCAGTCTCCTATAGTCTAGGGAGAATATTCCTATAGGAGAATATTCTCTTCAGTTCACACTTCAGTTTGATCAGTTGAGTGGAGTCTAGATTCCACATTGGGATCATCACCAGCTAATGCATTTTCCTTGGGATTATCACCAGACTAGTGCATCACTCATGATTCCATGATATCCTCCTCACTTCACTCTGTTTTGGTTAGTTAACTGAAGACTGAGAGACTAGTTAACTCAGACTAGGTGGTAGTTAACTCCCATAACTGCTTGAGAGACTCGACTAGGTGGAGGTTTACTCGTGTAATTGTTTGTGTGTGTCCAAATCACTCTATAGCACCCATATGGTGCATTGGATTCTCCTCCAATGCACATTAGTTGATTTATACATAGTATATCATGTGTAAATTATCATTCATTCATTTGGTTAACGAGAATTCTTCCATTCTTTCTCTCATGTTTCTTTTTCTCATATTTTCTCTGGAAACTGTATATGTCATTTTCTAGATATATATTTTATGTGAAAGTTAAACACATTTACATGGTATCGTAGACAACATATTTCTAGTAAAAATACACACCCAATTCTTTTTGCAGGTACCGAAGATTGAATACATCGAGAAAAATGGAATTTCCAAAAGAATTCATTCTTACAACGTACAATTTATTTGCATGGATGGAAAATATGATAGTGTATCTTCGAGGAAAAGGATTATATAGGTTAACCATGAACACAAAGACCAAACCCACATCATCCATACAAAAATAAAAGTATCTAAATCGAATGGATGAATCTTTTGGAACTATTTTTAGTCTTATTTATCTTGAGCTCCTCTTTCACATATCCTCCTATAAAACCCCCAATGAATCCTATACCACCATGGATGGGATTTTTGGAAAATAGGATGAGATGAGGGGACACATGATCAAGGTGGAATTTCTCACTTTGGATCCAAAAACGTTCAACAATCTCCAAGATTTATTTACCAAATATAAGGATTTGTTGTTGCAACTCAAGGCTTGTAGGGTTGATAAATATAAGGATGAGAAACAAATGGTTCTTACCATTCTCTCCAAACTTGGTCTGGAATACTCAGTGTTTGTATCCACATTTCATTTAGTTAGGATCACCTCTAGATATACCTAGACCATCCCCTCTTTTGAGGCCTTTTTCGAGTCTCTGGCGCAAGAGCAAACCAAGATCATCAATATGGGAAAAAAAGGCTCAAAGGTGCATGAAATTGTTGTGAAATATGGTAGTAGTCACCAAAATCAGAAATATAAACACAAATACAAAAGGAAATCACATGCAAATCCAAAGAAGGAAGGGTACACAAATCTCTTCAATAATGCCTCCAGATCCAAAGGTGGCAAGGGAAGAAAATGGGAGAAATGCACCTACTTCCATAAAGGATTCCATCTATAATATGCATGCATATAGAAATAGATAGATAAAATGGCCCAAATACTTCAAAAAAACAACATTGGAGATCACATCCCTGAGAGTTCCAAGAAGAAGAAGCCATAAGATTAGAATCCCAACAAATGAAATTATAGCCATGCTTTGATTTCCATCAATTCCTCTCACATGGAAGCCACAAAATAATTCTACTCTTCTTTGGATGGATACAAAGGTCCTCCTATTCTTATGGGGGAAAACTCTTCAGTCGAGGTCACAGGCAAAGGAAGAATTGAACCCACAAATGAAAGCTTCGAGAATGTGCTACATGTTCCCAAAATTTCTGTCAATCTTATCTCTGTGTATCAGATGAAAAAATACGACACCAGAAAGAGAGTTGTATTCACACTTGATGCTTTGGATATCTATGATATGCAAATCAATTCCAAGGTTGCTACCGGTGAGGTAAATCATCAATCCAGACTCTACACATTTTCTAAATATATTGAACCAGATTTTTCATTACTTCTTACCCATGCTGATGAAAGTAGTAGGATATGGCACGAAAGGTTTGGGAATTTATATTTTAGATATATGAAACAACTTATAAATAAGGGAATGGTTGATGGTCTACTTGACATCCACTTCTCCAAAGGAATTTTTGAGGGATGTGTTCTTGGAAAACACCCTCAAGAGAAATTTGAGAAAGGAAAGACTCAAATGGCTTCCTTTCCTTTGGATCTGATCCATATTGACCTCATGGGGTCTTTTCCACATCCACCAATCAGTAAAGCAAGGTACCTTCTCATTGTTTTTTATTATTTCTCATGCTTCACATGGATTTTCTTTCTCAGAAAAAAAATCATAGGTCTTTCAACACCTCAAAGATTTCAAATCCCTTATTGAGACACAGTAAGGAAAAAATATCAAAGTCCTTCGAATAGATAATGAGGGAGAGTATGTCAACCATGAGATAAAAAATCATTTTCATGAGGTTGAGATTCAGTTGCAATATGCAGTTCCTTATATTCCATAGAAAAATGGAGTTATTGAGCAGAAAAATAGATCTCTAAAAGAGATGGCATCTTGCATGCTACATGCAAAGTCACTTCCAAAGATACTATGGGTTGAAGTACTTAATTGTGCAACCTACATCCAAAATAGATCTCCCCATAGATGTATCAAGGATAAGACCCCCTATGAGTCTTGGAGTGGCCTCAAACCAGAAGAGACCCACTTTTGTATATTCGGTTCTTGTGCATGGGCCAGGATTCCCTCTAAGAAGAGGAAGACACTTGATCCATAGAGAACAACGTATATATTCATTGGATACCATGACGGTGTGAATGGATATATACTAATTAATATTTCCTCGGACCGGATCATCATTGAGCAGAGTGTCCAATTTTAGGAAAGTGTCTTGCATGTACCTCAACAGTTGCATGGAGACACTTTTTTTCTTCCACTTGTCATAGATGATGAGCAAGCACATGATGAATCTTATTCAGATGAGAGTTCTGATTCATAGGATTCATATTATTTATATATTGAGTCAGTACAGTCATATTCAGATTCAGTGCATCTAGATGCATATACAGTGCCAAAGTAGAGGCCCAAGTGTGTCAATAATACTCTTTAGGATGCAAGAGATCTTGTTGGGGATCGAGATGATACTAGGAGGACTCAATATGATTTCGAGGATCCTCCTCTTCCACTCACTTCCAATGAACTGATACCACCCTGGAACAAGGATGATTTTAGGGGCCAAATTTTGCTCATGGGCTAATTTTCCATGGTTTTTCCCAAAAAAAGATTGATTGTTCTCCAAATGATTTGCCCAAATTCTATAGAATAAACTTATTTTACCATTAAAATCACCAAAAATTTATAAAAACTATATAAAATCCTTAGAAATTATCATATTTTTACAAAAATGTCTCCAAACATTTTCTAGTTGGCATATGAAGGATTATTAAGATTC
The DNA here is from genome assembly GCA_010110895.2 of Picea sitchensis. Taxonomy (NCBI): domain Eukaryota; kingdom Viridiplantae; phylum Streptophyta; class Pinopsida; order Pinales; family Pinaceae; genus Picea; species Picea sitchensis. The sequence continues at coordinate 49,255 of SNQJ01S0023526.1, read as the reverse complement.
GCCAAGGTTTCTACATTTTAAAATAAATTTCCATCCTTAAAATCATCCATGCCCTAGAATATTTTCTTTGTTCAGTCTTCATATCCACATTCCTATGGCAAGGTTGTTGGAAATCCCTTTTTGGAATCCGCCATGCAAGAGGATTACAACTCCCTCCTCGAGAACAATACTTGGGAAGGAAATTTGTCAGGTGCAGATGGTCTACAGGACCAAGAGAGTAGTGGATGGACAAGTCAAAAGATACAAATCTAGTCTAGTTTCCAAATTATTTTAGTAGGTGCACGACATTGATTATGAGAGACCTTCACTCCAGTAGTGAATATGGATTCCATACTTTTGAAACTTTCCATTGTGGTAGATAAGGCATGACAAGTCCATCCGATGGATGTGAGGAATTCATCTCTTCATGGAGATATCTTTGAGGAGATCTATATGGAGCATCCTCAGGGATTTGGACAAGATTCATCTTTGGTTTGTTGACTAAAGAAATATATTTATGGCCTCAAGAAGGCCCCGAGGGCATGGTATTCCAAAATGGACTCCTACCTACTATCACAGAACTTTGTACATTGTAATTCAGACCCAAATGTTTACATTCCTAGGAAAATTGATTCACTTCTACTCCTAGTTATGTATGTTGATGATTTGTTGATCACTGGTTGCTTGAATTTAATGATTGCTTCATTCATGAAGAGGATTCTACATGATAGGTTATTGATGAAAAACATGGGTTTGCTACATTTCTTCCTTAGACTTGATATCATTTAAGATGCATCAGGAATTAAACTGCATTAGGAATTAAACTATCTCAGGCCAAGTATGCACAATATCTCCTCAAGATATTTCACATGACAGACTGCAAGTCTTCCCAGAATCCCTTCCTATCAGGAATCATACTTGAGGATGGCAGGGACACTCCAATGGTGGACAACACACTGTACAAACAACTAGTGGGGAGTTTTTTGTATCTCACACACTGTAGACCAGAACTATCCTATGCAATTAGATCACTCTCCATGTTCATGCAAGAGTCACATGAGATACATTGGAAGGTTACAAAGTGTATCCTTATATACGTACATGTCACCATCACCTTTGGGATTCACTATGCAACAAAACCTACATTGGCCCTCATCGGGATCACTAATTTTGACTAGGCTAGCGATAGCATTGATCGCAAGTCCACATCTGGTTACTCACTTAGTCTTGGTTTTGGGCGTATCTGTTGGTCGAGTAAGAAGTAGGATTATATTTATCTATCTTCAATCGAGGCATAGTACAGAGGGATAGTTAACATAACCATTCATGCTATGTGGATATAACATTTTCTCACTAAGTTGGGCATTCAGTTTCATTGACAGATCATCATTTGGTGTGACAACCATAACACTCTGAAGTTCTGTAGAGATCCCCTTTAGAGGCAACAGACGAAGAACATCAACATCCACATGCACTACATCCAGGACTTAGTAAACACGGGGATCATTGACCTGTAGTTATTTCTTTAAGCATAACAGAGTACAAACATCTTCACCAAGACCTTCATTGATTAGAAGATACATTCTCTATGCAGTCGCCTTGGAGTGAAGTTCTTTTTTTTATATACATTGTACTTTGAGGGGGGGGTTTCCCATGAGGTTTTCCCTCTTTCCTCATTTATTTCAATGTATCTTTTGTATTTGGGTACCTATCATGGCCTCGTTGCTAGGACCCATTCTTTGTTGTCACCATAGTGATGTTTAGGGGGGTGTTGGAGATACTTCACACACACCTAGGAATTATTTTTCCTTAGATTATCCCTATGTTTACTAGTCATTATTTTGTCTCCTATAGTCTAGGGAGAATATTCCTCTAGGATAATATTCTATTCAGCTCACACTTCAGTTTGATTAGTTGAGTGGAGACTATATGCCACATTGTGATCATCACCAACTAATGCACATTGTCTTTGGGATTATCCCCAGACTAGCACATTACTCACGATTCTCTTATCTCCTCCTAAGTTCACTATGTTTCAATTAGTTAACTGAAGAATAAGAGACTAGTTAACTCAGACTATGTGGAAGTTAACTCATGTAACTTCTTAAGAGACTAGACTAGGTGGTAATTTACTCCCATAGCTGACGATGTGTGTCCGGATCAGTCTATACCACCACTATGGTGCATTGGATTCTCCTCCAATGTGCATTAATTGAGTTATACATAGTATATCATGTGTAAATTATCATTCATTCATTTGTTTAATGAGTATTTTTCCATTGTTTCTCTCATGTTTCTTTTTTCTCATGTTTTCTCTGCAAACTATGTATGTCATTTGCTAGCTAAGTATTTTATGTGTAGGTTCAACAAATTTACAGGTTCACACAACAACAAACAAGAAAAGGATAATGACACTACAAAGTAAACACATAAAAAATTAAAAAAAATTATCCCATGGCATAAAAAAAATACAAAGAATAAAATCGTATTTTTGACATACGTCATACCTTTAGAAGGTTCAAAAGGTCATGTGATTTCAACCCCCAAAAATGGTCATGACTCATAGTGAAGAAACATCGTAGGGAAGACCCATATAAAGAAGGCACATTCACACCCAATGTAACTTCCTTTTCCAAAGAAAGATCTTTGTTCTTAAAAATCCATGGGACATCACCTTCTTTCAAAGACCAAGAGGGACCAACCTCTCCAATACTTTCTTGTCTCGGCCAATGTTTCTTTCCATTTTTTGAAGAAATAAGATCTCTCCTCAAAAGCAATGTGTCACTTTCTTTTGATGATATTTTCCTCCATAAAGAAGATCAAACATTTTTAAATATATGCATGGGATCTAGTAAGTGGCAATCTTAAGATGCTCCCAATAGGGGAGCTCATAAAAGATAGATTTCCTTTTCATCCCAGTGGGAAATTTCTCAACATAGGTGTCAAAGAATTCTAGATCATTGAACATAGGATCCCCATTTGAATCAAAAATTTTTGTATTCTCCTTATCCTTATCTCTCTCATATGCTCTAAGCCATCCTATTGGTGTCATTATTGCAGACCTTTGGGTTCTCCTTGGTTTACCATTGAAAGAAGAAGTTTATCTTCTATAAGTGTGTTATTCTGGGAGGAATACCCTTGAGAAGTTGTACACTAGATTTTATAGGTGGTTGGACCAATTATCCTTTAGATAAGGTCCAAAACATTTACATCCATGATAGCATTTAGTTACAATAACTACACAATTATTGTATACTTAACATGTTAGCGTTTAAGAATAGAATGTCAATCACGGAGAATTAAATATGCAAATAAATATTGTTACGTATATAAACAAATCAATAAACATGTTAATTACTAAAGAAAAATATTAAGCCTCAATAATCATGTGTGGTGTAAGAACATATGCCATACAATGTAAAATTCCTCTCTATTGTGATGGGTCTTGATACATTGTATACATGTATCCCTTCCCACAATTCCTTCAATTCATCTACCTGAATTCTTAGACTGACACTTTGTCATTTCATTACTCAAGCACTTCAATGTTTAGGGATTTGAAGGTTTTAATTTCATCATTGATCTAAGTGGATATTAGTGGCCACCCATCTTTTCCAACTGGCTCAAAACAATTTTCTGGCTATTTTATTAATTTACTATTTTTAGCACTTTTTAACTTACAGGGCCATTTTGACGTCCTAAACGACACTTTTGGGAAAACGAGGACAAATATGGAAGTTCCTTCCATATTTCCTCCAAAATGAATCTCCTTGACGATACCTTTCCAACAGGCTATCATGTGCCTAAAATGAAGATCGTATGCAAAAGTTACGACTTCGAGAAGTTGATGTACTAACTTACCCAAACGGGGCCCACATGACTTTTGGCACTTCATCTCCTAGGGTTAGGTTTTTGGATGTCTAGGGTTTTTGGCATTCCTTTTTATTGTAAAAATGCCTTCAGAGCCTCATTATGATCATCTTCTTGCGAATGCGAGTAGCCATCACATCTCTTCTCAGAGATAAGCTGCCACCATTCTAGTGATTCTTTCACTCTGTAATTTTATAGTCTCTGTACATTTCTTTCATTAATAGAAATCATGTATTACTGTATCTCCATGTTTATGGTTGCATCTTGATACATTTTTGTTATATTATTGGATATTCGCGATACCTATGTGCATTTATTTATTATATCTTTGCTCTCATTTCATGCCGAAAATAATCCAGATCAGTGGTATTAGAGAAGGATGCTCTTGATCATTTTTTTCAGTGCATGTCCCTGATGAGGTCGGAGTATATAAATTTAGGTCTCGAGCTTGTCTCTCGTGAATACAATCACTCTCGCACACCCAAGAAACCCTCCATGGAGGAAGAAAATAGAAATGACGAAGAAAACGATCCTATAAATCTATTTCTTGAGCAAGCTCTCATGCGACAAAGGGACAAAATGATGAAGAATTTTTCCCACATCCTTCAATGCCTACCGATAGAAACATGCACATCTTCATCAAATAGACACTTTGGAATCAACTCTCCTTTCAAAGTACAGGTTAATTTTGATGTTCCCATATTTGAAGGTCAAATAAATGCATATGCCCTAGACAAATGGTTAAATATGCTAGACGGTTATTTCTCTGTTCACCATTTTCCCATCATGGAAAATATCATCTTCACACTCCTTAAAGCTATCCCCATGTCAAACATTGGTGGGAAACTTACTCGAAGAAAAGTTCCGCAGAGGAGTCTGGAATATATGGGGGTGAACCCACTTGGGATTTTTTTGTGGATGCGATAAAGGAACAATATTACCCCATTGGAAACTATGAGGACCAGTACATGTGATGGTCCACACTACAGAAAGAGAGGGGTCAAGTAGTTACGGAGTTCACCAATACCTTCCATACCTTGTGCACTAAGCTGGGTATCAAAGACTCCGAATGACATTTGGTTCTGAAATACTATGGGACTCTCCACAGATACATCCAAACTGAAATGGATTTTCTAGACATCTCATCACTCGGTGATGCTTATCGATATGTTGTTAAAATCGAGCAGAAATTTAACCACCAAAACAAATGGGATTTTGGGTTTGCAAATCTGCAACAACCAAAGTATGACAAAGACGGCCCTAACAAACAATTTCTCGAAAACCAGTACAAGCCATAGGAAAATAAGGGTCATGAAAAGACAAAGAAGGACACCGGAAAATGGTGCGATTTCCACAAAATCCCCTGGCACAACATCGATGAATGTCACTCAAAACAATCATTAGTGGTCGAGATCAAAGACAAGGAGCTGACCCTTGATTCAAAATCTGATTCTGAAAATACTGGTATAGGACAGATCATTGATGCAGACCCCACTGTTATTGTCGCAACCACAACAATTCAACCAGAAGAACCAATAGATCATGAAGAGGGGGAGTGCCTTTTTCATTCATAGATGTGGGTGAATGGGATCCCGCTGCATTTTATTGTTGATAGTGGAAGCCAAAAGAACCTCATCTCAGTAGAGGTCGTCAAACAGTTGGGACTGTAAAAAAAAACACACCCGAAGCCATACAACATTAGGTGGCTTCGCCAAGGACGATATCTTCATGTCAACTAGCAGTGTCGATTGTCATACAACATCCAACCCTTCAAGGATGAGGTATTATGTGATGTTGCCCCAGTGGATGTCTGTGATGTTCTATTGGGCCAACCATATATGTGGAGACTCCATGTTTTTTATGAGTCTCAACTTGGAAGTTTCATTGTTTCTCTAGGGGGTCATCTCTATAGAATACCAAAGGTATTTCTTGTTATTTTTTCACCTAAATAGCGCTGCAAGGTAGTATCTCATACTGCAAAATTCATCTTCTTCACAATCTGTTCAAAAGGGAAACAGAAGGACACTGCAGCCACTACAGCCTCGCCCCAAGCACCTTCTATCCAATAGAAAAAACTCGACAAGGTTGCAACAAAGCGCAAATATTCCTTCTGCACCCCATCCTCTCATGTAGCTCGACTTGTTGAATAGCCTCAGCCTCAATAGGTTTGTGACAGACTTCCACAAACTGAGCAGAGCGACGTCTCCAGCAAGGCAAGCAACTCACCAAGATTCAAATTCAGCAAACATTTTTTCGTCTCCCTCGGGCACTCAATGCAATGGATACCATTTCTTTCTAAGGAGGGAGGATTGATCCACATGGATATCAGTGGCCACCCACCTTTTCCAATCGGATCAAAACAATTTTCTCGCAATTTTGGTAGTTTACTATTTTTATAAGTTTTTAACTTCCAGGGCCATTTTGAGGCCCTAAATGACATTTTTGGGGAAATGGGAAGAAATATGGAAGTTCCTTCCATATGGCCTCCAAAATGAATCTCCTCGATGATACCTTTCCAATGGGCTATCATGCACCTAAAATGGAGATCATATGCAAAAGTTATGACCCGGGGAAGTTGATGTACTAACTTACCCAAACAAGGCCCAAATGACTTTTGGCACTTCATCTCCTAGGGTTAGGTTTTTGGATGTCTAGGGTTTTTGGCATTCCTATTTATTGTAAAAGGGCTTTCAAATCCTCATTGTAATCATCTTCTTGCGAATGCGAGTAGCCGTCACATCTCTTCTCAGAGATAAGATGTCACCATTCTAGTGAGTCTTTCACTCTATATTTTTACAGTCTCTGTACATTTCTTTCATTAATATAAATTGTGTATTATTGTATCTCTGTGTTTATGGTTTCATCTCTGATACATTTCTGTTATATTATTGGATATCCGCAATATCTATGTGCATTTATTTATTATATCTCCGCTCTCATTGTGTGCCGAAAATAATCCGGATCAATCATACCACATTTACTATGAACGATGAACTAAAAAACACTTGGAGTCTCATCAACAATCACGTGCTAGGGAGGTTTACTACATGGTAGAAAAGTAGAGATGACACGTGGCCCAATCTGATGGGTGACATGTGTCAAGTTATAGCTGGCACAAATGGCCTTTGAAAAGAATGAAATAAGATGACACATGGAAAGCATCAAGTGTGTCCATGTCACCCTAGATGATGTCAGCAGGCCACATCACTCCAGTGCTTCGTGAATTTGAAACTTTGATCTTCATAGGTTTCTTCTTAATTGCACTTCATTTTCCTCGAATGTCAAACTAGTGAAGTTCCGAACAGACCTTTCTTTGAAGCTTCAAGGCTCCATTATTTTAGAGCTTCAAGCCTTCGGAACTTCAGGCTTCGGAAGTTCCATCAACTCCACATAACATTCTCTCCTAACATCGAACTAGAGAACTCCCATACTGACACTTCGGAGAATCACTACTTTGATGCTTCGATGCTTCAAGCTTCAGAAGATAGTGCACCAACATACACGCATATCCCCAAATACTAAATTCTCTCAACTTCTGGAGTCTCGTCAACAACCATGCACCAGGGGGTGCTACGTGGAAGAAAATAAGGAGAGGACACATGGATCAATCCCATGACTGACATGTGTCATGTTCTAATTGGACCGAGCAGTCTTTGAAACAATTGAAAAATGATGACACATGGAAAGCATCTAGTGTTTGCACGTCACCCTAGGTGAATTCAGTGACCACGTCATTCCCATGCTTCTTGACTTCATAAATTATGGCTTTGGAGGTTTTTATCTCATTACTTGGTGATTCTCCCGAACTATGAATCGACGAAGTACTGGGCTAGTGATCCTTCGTGGATTTGGAGCTTTGACACTCCGAAGCTTTGGGCTTCAGAGAAATTCATAGATTCTTCTCCCATTTCTTCCAAATGTCCAATTCCCAAACCTCTTAAATTTTTCAGGGTCCATGTAGTACAATTGTCATCATATAAGATGGTGACACGTGACCCTCACATGTCAGAATTCTATTGGTCCAAGAAGATATTCAAAAGTACAATTCTAACTGACACATGGCATGACTAGGAAAGGTCCACGTCACCCTTGGTGATGTCATAATTCCATTTCACACCCCGTGCTTCAACACTTCGTAGATCCAGGTTTCGAAGGATTTCTTGACTTATCACCATGTTTCTCCCAAACTATGAACCGTCGAACAAATGCTTCCTAGAACTTCGAGACTCCAGGGCTCCAGAACTTTAGAATGTTTCTTAATATAACCTCTCGGTTATCCCAAACTCCAAATCTCTAAACTGTCGAATTTTTCATGGTTGATATGTGGACAGGTGTCCCTATTAATCGAATGGTCTACATGAGTTCTAGACTTCGGGAGGAAGTCCATTTTGTGCACACGTCAATAAATTTCCCTGAACTCCAAACCACCAAACTACTCGAGGAAAATCTATGACTCTCCTCGTCTTGGATGATATATGGATAAAAATAATCTTGGGACTTCAGAACTTCAGGCTTCAGCCCCTTTCTCTAAATAGAATGTAAACATCACTGAAGTCACGAAGTCCGAAGGACTTGGAGGTTAATTTTCATGCACCTTTTCCAGATTTAACGGTTGGGAAGGGTTTTCCTCCCACCATGCAGATCATGTGATTCAAATTCAATATCGTGGTTATCAATTACGGTCGTTGTGATAGCTTCTCCTCCACTTCTCTTAAGATTTTCATTACCCCCCAGGAGCTCTCTTAGCACCCTATTGTCACTTTGTACATCAAATCTATATTGAATTTTTAATTCAATTCCTCATACATGGCCCATCCATGTTCATTTTCGAAACCATGGGCTTTGATACCATTTTGTAACACCCACGACCACCCATGTCATGTCATGCTACCTCGTAGAACCACTCTTTATAATCTCTAATACCATTTTGTAACACCCGCAACCACCCAGGCCAATCCGAGCTACCTCATAGAACCACTGTTTCTAAGATATAATACCATTTTGTAACACCCCCAACCACCCAGGCTAGGCCATGCTACTCTAAAACACATTCTTATTGAGCTTCTGATACCTGAAATGTAACATACCAAACCATAGAACTACTTGGATATGACACACATAGACTCCTGCGGAACATCATACATATATAAATTAACAGACAGTTACACTCTGCAAATATACAGATTAATGCGGAAATAACAGTAAGCCTACACATACAACATATACAGGAAATAATTATAAATATTAGACATGTACATATACACAACATATAAATGAACATATAAATGGTACTTATCTTTTTGTAGAAGACCACCAACTGCATGCATACCTTCCACGAACCTCCCAGTCATAGACCACACTGCTCATCACTCTCAATAGTGGGTCAACCTCGAGTTCGGACTAAACTCCACACGGGTAAAGAGATTCCTAGGCTAGGCTGAGACAATGGGATGTTACACGGTCAATTAGGAAGGATTCCTTCCCAGAAGCCAACTTATACACACAACTTACAACCTCTCACTCCCCACATGCCTCTCCCACCCTGGGAAGTGTGCCCCTTCTCTACTCAATAGTCCTTTGACTTCCCCACTTCCCTTCCAGGGCTTCAGCAACAGGTCAGAAAAGAATACTCATAGCACTAGATCCGTTGTTGGGCTCCCTTCATGAGAAATAACTTCCCCAACAACCTCTCTCACCTGGAGAGAGTTTCTCACAATCCTAACAACCTGCTTCTTATTTTCTAGAAAACTCTCTCACCTGGAGAGAGTTTCTCACAGGCCCAACAACCTGCCTCTTCATTCCATGGGCCTGACAACCTGTCTCTTCACTCTCACTCCCAGATAACCAACAACAAGCTTAAGTGAAAACAACAACCACTTTCAGCTAAGGCATAGGTAAAATTGACAACCACATCATTCAGGTTTGTAAATAGGCACTGCTCACAACGGGAAAGTACAACACAAGCTTAGGTAGGCACAGGTGTGTTGTGCGACCCAGGAGGATCATAGGTTTCAGTTGATGATAAGAAAACACGGGATATGGATCCAGAATGCATGCAAGTTTCAAAGGTACGTGAATGTTTCATAGGTCAATGATGGAGGGGATGGATCAGTGCATGAATGTGTGAGTGCCTATAAATAATGGCCATAATGTAAGAGAACCTCCCGAATGAACGAAATTTCCCACATAAAACTGCATGTGTCAGGATTGACACCTAGCCGTCGAAGAATCTCATTCCTCTCCACTTGTAGTTAGCTCCTTTCCCCAAATGAACTTAAGATAACTTCAGCTATATCCTAACCTTTTTATTTTAGGAAATATATTGTAATATTCCCTTAGAGATAAGCCCACAATCTTAGCCCTTTTTCCTAGCCTCTTAACCCCTTTCCTTTCCCTACCTAGTGGAGCTTAGTCCCCCATTCTTTTTTATCATGGTCGATCTACACACAACAATGCATTATATTAATGATATGAATGTTTACATATACAATAATAGGATCATTGTTCTTAAGAATCTAGGTTCTCCGACCTAATCATCACATAAGCCTCCTAGCTTATAATCACTTGGCTCACCAACCTATAAAACATGTTACATTCACAATTACAACTAGGGCTCAGTCTTGGGATATTACAATGCTTCTTCCCTTTCTTCAATTCAGGACTCGTTTTATACCTTTTTGAGTTGTTTGAGATAGTTTAGAATGATTTTCAAGAATTTATAGAAGTAGTTTTTCTATTAACCCTTCTCAGGAGCATAAGTTTTTCACAAATTCTATAATTTTTATCCACCTTTTGAGGGACATAAGAGATATCAACAACCAAAACACCTCTCCCAACTCTCATCCCAAGGTGGTTAGTTCTTGGGTGATTATTAGTGGGGGACATAAGAGATATAAACAACCAAAACACATGTCCCGAATCTCAACCCAAGGTGGTTAGTTCATGAGTCCAAGAGAGTTAAAAGTTGATCAAAAGAGCCTTCTACAAGTTGGTATGGATTTATTAAGTCCCAAAACTAGATAATGAAGGGGAAGGAGATAGTTATGGTAACCTCAAAAAATAATCACCCAAGGTGCAGGTACATTCCTGAAGAGGGGCACCCTCCAAGGGTGTTGAAATAGAGATTTTTTTTTTCTTTAGGTACTGCAAGAACTTCCCACTTGTAGTCACCCATGCGATTCCCTAGGAAAATACACTAAGGTTACCACTTCCCAACTGGTGATTAGGAATAATATTCATGGGTCAATACTATGCATATGGGTATGGAATGTAGCTCTAAGACCTTGACCTAAAGTTCTAGAGAGAATTGGTGTCACCCCAAGGACTTTCCACTTCGATCCAAAACCCCCAAACACATAATAATACCACCAAACAAGTGAAGAGGGGATATATACTCCACTTTATTATCTTGACCTCATTCTTGAAACATGTTTTAGAGGTGATTTCCCATTAAGTGCTTCTTGCTACTAATTGATTTTTCACTCACTTGTCAAATTCTAGTTTGGTTTTGCAACCTTGAAGAATGTCCTCTCCAATCTTACACCAGGGCTCTATTCCTAGACTATATTGGTTTGTATAAAAAGAAAAAGTCTATATGATTTTAGATTAAGTGTTTATTTTGTATGTTGATGAATTACTCAAAGGGATGGCAATGCAACTTATGATGTTTAGAGACTCTTTCAATAAGAAACTTAAGAACACTGGAAATAAAATCAGACTTTTCCATCAATGTATTTGGTTTCAAACAAGCATAAACCATGAACAATTTCAATAAAAAATAACATTGCAAATGAAAACACTATTTTTATATTTTCTCTTTTGAAACTATGACAATGAAATCTTACAAAAAATAATAACTTGAAAGAAAAATGTACCTAAAAAAGAACTACTTGAAACACACAAAAAAAGAAATAAAAAGAGGAGCACAAAGATAATGTTTTATCCTTTTTCTTTATGAATAAAACCTAAATTAATATAACTAAGCACAAAAAAACAAGAAAATATTCACTACTAGAAAACCATAACTCTCATAACAACAAAATTATTGAAAAAAGGAAGGAAAAAGGGGCAAAGAGCATGAAAACATTTGAGACCATGGATGCACATGCAATCTCTGAGAGATAAAACTACATGTACATTCAATTACTGTGAAGGAAACAAGTGTGTTAACATTCTGTTCCCTCCAGAAAGGTGTGTATAGACTCAAAATTGGGCCAAAAACTTTAGACAATACCTCAAAAATCCATTTAAAACTAGTCTAAAGTAATGCATGCAAGGAAAATAGAGTAAGTTATCCAAGAACCCTAAAAAATCACAAGAAACAATAGCAACACCCTAATGAGAAAAAAACATGGAGTTCTCCCTTGTGGATTCACCAGTTTTGTTGTGGATGAATTTATGAATTTATCCTATAGCTATGGTGGACTATTAATAGATCAGATTCGAATAACAACACACTTCAATATATAATATTAGGCTACAATATGTTTTCTATAATTACCATCCAGTTACAAGGGGGGCCTTCCTTGTCCCAATGACTACTTGGAGATCAATCCCTCGATGTTTATCATTTCTCCTCTTGTCCTCGCTCCATACCTACAAACAAGAAGCCAAAAAACCTTCCTCAAACCAAATAGATAATGATGAAACAAGATTGCAATAACTAACTTACCTAACCAACCAATAAAGTTATAAATATAAACAAAAACTAAAAGAGATCAAGCAATGAACATTAACATAGATTTTGGGGGAAGAGAGATCTACCTTTTAAATTAAGTGAACATTGTTACACAAAGTTATGCATGATTCACTATCATCATCTTCTACAATTTTCAATTGGATTCTCTATTCCTAGTCCACTTAGGACTGCTTCAGGACTCCAACTCTCTTCCACACAATAAGATGAGAAACATTTAGAGGTTTGAGACATGAAAAATCCATGAAAATGAGAAAATAGTTGGATAGAACATGCATTCCAAGGGTTAAAGGTCATAAAAACCACAGGGAAATGACAACCTCTGATTTATTTGGAACACGAATATTGAAATGATAGCTCCACTACTACAACAATTATTTTTCCTTTCTTCAATTTAGGACTTGTTTTATACCTTTTTGAGTTTGTTTATATAGTTTAGAATGAGTTTTGAGAAGTCATAGAAGTAGTTTTCCTGTTAACCCTCTTAGGAGCATGTGATTTTCACAAATTATATTTTTTTTATCCACTTTTTGAGGGACATAAGAGCTATCAACAACCAAAACACCTCTCCCAAATCTCATCCCAAGGTGGTTAGTTCTTGGGTGATTATTAGTGGGGGACATAAGAGATATAATAAACAAAAACACCTCTCCCAAATCACATCCTAAGGTGGTTAGTTCATGAGTCCAGTATAGTTAAGATTCGATCAAACGATCCTTCTAGAAGTTTCTATGGGTTTATTAAGTCCCAAAACTAGATAACTAAGGTGAAGGCAATAGTTATGGTAACCTCAAAAAATAATAACCCAAGGTGTAAGTACATTCGTGAAGAGGGAAACCCTCCAAGGGAGTTGAAATGGAGATTATGTGTCTGCCTTAGGTACTGCAAGAAATTCCCACTTGTAGTAACCCATGCGATGCCTTAGGAAAATACACTAAGGTAACCACTTAGTGGGGGACATAAGAGATATAAAAAACCAAAAAACCTCTCCCAAATCTCATCCTAAGGTGGTTAGTTCATGAGTCCAAGATAGTTAAGAGTTGATCAAAAGATCCTTCTAGAAGTTTGTATGGGTTTATTAAGTCCCAAAACTAGCTAACGAAGGTGAAGGTGATAGTTATGGTAACCTCAAACAATAATAACCCAAGGTGCAAGTACGTTCATGAAGAGGGGAACCCTCCAAGGGAGTTGAAATGGAGGTTATGCGTCTGCCTTAGGTACTACAAGAAATTCCCACTTGTAGTCACGCATGTGATGCCCTAGGAAAATACACTAAGGTTACCACTTCACAACTGGTGATTAGGCATAATATTCATGGGTAAATACTATGCATATGGGTATGGAATGCAGTTCTAATACCTTGACGTAAAGTTCTAGAGAGAATTGGTGTCACCCTGAGGACTTGCCAATTCAATCCAAAACCCTTGAACACATAATAATACCACCAAACAAGAGAAGAGGGGATATATACTCCACTTTCTTAGCTAGACCTAATGCTTGACACATGTTTTAATGGTGATTTACCATCAAGTGCTTCTTTCTACTAATTGATTTTTCACTCACTAGTCAAATTCTAGTTTGGTTTTGCAACCTTGAAGAATGTCCTCTCCAATCCTACACTACGGATCTATTCCTAGACTATATTTGTTTTTCTAATAAGAAAATCTCTAGGTTATTTTATATTAAGTGTTTATTTTATATGTTGATGAATTACTCAAAGGGATGGCAATGCAACTTATGATGTTTAGAAACTTTGTCAATAAGAAACTTAAGAACACTAGAAAAAACATCTGACTTATCCTTCAATGTATTTGGTTTCAAACAAGCATAAACCATGAACAATTTCAATAAAAAATAACACTGGAAATGAAAACACTCTTTTTATATTTTCGCTTTTGAAACTATGACAATGCAATCTTATAAAAAAGAATAACTTGAAGGAGAAATGTACCTAAAAAATAACTACATGAAACACACAAAAAGGAAATAAAAAGAGGAGAAAAAAGACAATGTTTTTTCCTTTTTCTTTATGAATTAAACCTAAATTCATATAACTAAGCACAAAAAACAAACAAAACATTAACTACTAGAAAACCATAAGCCTCGTAACAAAAACAATACTGAAAAAATGAACGAAAAAGGGGCAAAGAGAATGAAATTTTGAGACTATGGATGCACATGCATGTTGAACATATTTTCATTGATGTGTTGTAATTGATGTCAACAGTCGATGTCATTATGATGTGATGATAATTTTTTATGAAAAACATGCAGAGAAATTTACCAAAAATCTCATAAAGGGATGTGCATTACAGAAACGTGAGGACGATTGAAATCCCTAGAGTAAAACTACACAAGAATCGAGGAACAATCTTGTCCATTGATGTAGATTTTGCGACAAGCCACGACTGTTAGATCTGGGACTTATAGAGGAAGACCATGGAATCAACATCTAATTAAGTCATGATCATCACATCTCAGTAAGGGAAGATCAATGGCGAGGAACCATTGCAAGATGCAGGGGTTAATTTAATGACCGTGCAAGCTTCGGTTCCGCAATCCACATTGACTGTCGATTGTCACCTGTTAATAGATCTATGGTTGGCATCAGTTCCACTACCATAGAGCCCTGGAGTCACGAATATTCAAATACCAGAAGAGAGGATCTCCTTTGTTCCTAGGCCCACAGTCATAGCTCCTAGAATTATGAAAAGATAACAGGCAAAAAGTGCTAACATGCACTCCGATTAAATTTTCTTCGGGAGAGTTGGAAGACTGCAAAGGCCGGAGTCCCGAAGTCCAAATTCCCAAAGTGAAAGAGAACCATCCACTCAATTTCATATCAAGTAATGGTCGTTGATTTGCTTGAAACCTCTGGACAAGACAGGATCGTCCATCTATGAAATAATGATTATTGACCATTTGATCTACTTTGGTGAAATGCACTCTAGAAGGTTGAATGATTGCAAAGGCTCGAAGTCCCGAAGGCCGAAATAAGTATGGACCATTGATCTAAAAGTTGATCAAATTCTTTGGATCAAGGATTCATATGAACCTACGACTAAGAGGAGGACATGTGCCACATCAGGAGATCCATGTCAGCAAGGACACATGGCAGAATCAGATGATGACACGTTTCTAGGTCCAATTGGTACTTTAGGTTATGTAAGTCACGAATCTAGGTGACACATGGTAGTCACTCAGTCGATGCTAAGTCAGCAGGGACGTCAACAAGTTATGTCACTCCAGGAGTTTGTCCTTCAGGGAAGTCATCGTCTACCACCAACAACTACCCGAAGCACCGAAGGATGACGTCAATGGTAACAATTGATATAATATCCTCTGAATTCTCACATGACTGTTAGATCAAAACATAGTGGAAATATGACATAAGAACTCCCATGTTTACCACTTCAACGCTAACCAATTGTGGAGGAAATTGGAACAACAACTACCTGGACCTTTGAAGCCCTGAGGTCCCAAAGTCTTGAAGTAAATAATGGTCGTCCATCTCAATATTTGATTAAGTCATAGTCATTGGATTAAGAAGTGGAAGAGTGTAAGGATCAAATCTAGACCATTGATTTTGTTTCAGGAATCATGCTAACCATTAGATCAATCCTTGTGAGAGGTAACTACTTTTGGGAGTTGAAAACTCTGGAAGATTGGATGAGAGAAAAGATGCCCGAAGGACTAGGTTACAGCCCCCTGTCGCAGGTTACGAACACATAAATCCATGTAGTGTTGGGAACATTACTTAAATAAACAAGATTGTGGTTTTATGCATATGGTCACATGTAAATGGTTTGAAGGAAATGCCTCCGCAGAATTCGGTTTCTGCAATATTTGCAAAGACATGGAATCGAGTTAAAATAAATTGATCCATACCTGTGATCGATTTACGAAAAGCACTCTTACTAAATTAAAATCCTTCACAATAATGCTTGAATAATAATAAAGATTATTGTTAATTTAAAATGAAGAGGTGTGATGGTCCAAACAAACAGACACAATACTTAATTTCTCACACCAGTTGGAATATTATGTAAACAAAGAAGAATGGTGAGAAGAGAGTGTCTCTGTAGTCAAGATCAGAAGATAAAAATAGAAGCTGAGTCTAAGAAGAAGAACTGATGATTCTTAAGAAGTGAGGGTGGAAGGAAGGAGCATGAAAGGATTTGGTGACTACCTGCCCCTCAATGGGCGGTCGCACTCACCAGGACCTTCAACAACACGGCCCGAAGAGTCAAAGCTCTTCCTACTCCCTCGGGAGTACTTTACCCACAGTCTTCTCGACGATCCTCCTTTCGTGCTTCGGAAGATCGGGTTTCACGGACTCGCGAACCTTGTGTGCACCTCACGCACTTTGAAACTCCGATCCCCGATCCCCGAGTCAACGGTCAACGACCCAACCCTGTCGGGGATTTCCCTATCGGGAAATCGGTATATGAAAGGTCGTTAGGCACTCACCTTTCAAAACCCCGAATGCCGATGCGCAATACCACGTGCCATCCTTCGCTTCGTCTCCGTGGGACCCTTCGCAACTCGGGACTTCGCTATTCTCCCGTGCTACTTTCGACTTTGCAAACGCCGAAATGCCGAGTCCCCGAATCCTCGGGATCTCGTGCCACCTGTCCTGCCAACGATTGACGGCTCCGATTAGATCGGGGAATCACGACTCGCGATATCAACGTGCATGTAACTCTTACACTCGCCAACCCCGATTTGCCGATATGCAATGGAAAACAGACTCCTCTGCGCGCCTGCGAGTTAACTCCCTCGTCGCTCCTTCGCGATCTGACAGTCTGCGGGGTTTCGAAGATCTACTCGACAACTTCAAGTCGTTGATTCTCTTACTCTTGAAGAGTTCTCCACTTTACCACCTTACCCTGCGTGAAATTCTCTGGGGTCTGTTCCTACCGAGAAGCAAAGATGCTATCCCTCTTGAGCTTTGTTCCTCAGACTCCTTCAGAGTTCTCTCACGCACTCCTGTGTGCGACTTCCAATAGCTCTCCAAGAGTTGAAGTCGTTTAGACCCGGTGCAAGTCCTACAAATCTCAGTCTGGTCCTCCTTCTCTCAGACTCGTCTCTGAGACTTCAGATTCGACTGACGCTCCGCCTTCATGGCTCGAATAATCCAACGCAACCCTGGACAAAAGGGAATAAGAGTTTAACTGTAGAGCCCCCTCAACGCACTCTATGCGGAGGAATTCAACTGCACTCTATGCAGGAATCTCCTGGCTCAACCAGAGAAACAATTGAAACTCATTCACTCATTCTCTCAGGTTTCTAACCTGATATGCAATAACATATGCAGCATATAAAAGATAAGCATAAAGAGAAGCAAGTATGCAACAGCATAACATCAACAACACAAACAATTCAAACACATCCATGGAATTGAAACAAGAGTTTTCTTCTATTAATTCAATCTGTACATGGGGTTTCTTCATGAATTCTCTGCTCTGTCCTCTATTTCTCTCTATGCTAATGCTTGATAACCATCAGGATGATAATGAATACAATGTACAAGGAGGGTGCCTATATTTGTTTTCCCTCCGAAGAGTAAAAACTGTCTAATCTTCAGCTAACCCTATCTACCAGCATTAAAACTATTTAATGTCTTCTTATATACAATATATTACAAGTGCGTTTGGCTTTGAATGCCTTCATTCAAACGGCGGCGCAACAGCTTTCCAAGCAATTCAAAAATGCACGTGCTAGCCTGTCCAGCTGTGTTCTCTTTCTCCGCGCGCTGGCTCGCTTGATCAAAATGTGGATGCTCCTGCATCATACTCCTCGGCTCAGAAAGATTTCATGGGCTCCTATCCATGAGCACCGGATTCTCAGCTGCTTCATAAGCTTCCCCGAAATTAGTATCACCTGCATACATATCCTTCAGGTTTTCAAAACCCAAAGTCTTGACTCTGAATTCCTGCAGCAACAAACATTTCTTGCTCAAGGCATCAGCCACCTTGTTAGCAGTCCCCGAAATGTGCTTAATCACAAACGTGAAATTCTGCATGTATTCTACCCACTTCGCATGCTTCTGGTTCAACTTCTCCTGCTGACTCACGAATTGCAATGCATGATTATCGCTGTACAGAACAAATTCCTTGGGTATGAGATAATGTATCCACTTTTTCAATGCCTGAATAATGGCATAGAACTCCTTATCGTACGTGGAGTACTTCAGCTTCGCATCATCCAGCTTCTCGCTGTAATATGCTACAGGTCTGTCATCCTGACTCAAGACCTCTCCAACAGCATATCCACTAGCATCACATCTCACCTGGAAGGTCTTTTGAAAATCAGGCAGCACTAACACTGGTTGTTCCGTTATCTTTCGCTTCAACAGATTGAAGCTCCTCTCAGCCTCGGCTGTCCATTTGAAAAATTTATGTCGCTTCTTCACAGTGTCCATCATTGCGGCACTGATCCCACTGAAATTCCGAATGAATTTTCTATAGAAGCTTTCCAACCCGTGAAAGCTCCTTACTTCAAAAACATTTCTCGGCGATGGCCAATTCCTGATTACTTCCACTTTCTCAGGGTCCATCTTCAATTCATTCGCCGATATTACAAAACCCAAATATATGAGTTTTGTCTGCATGAAGGAACATTTCTTCAAATTTATCAGCAGCTTCTTCTACTGTAGCCTTCTCATCACTGTGGCCAAATGCATCAAGTGTTCAACCCTGGTCTTGCTGAATATTAGTATGTCGTCCAAGTACACGACCACAAATTTGCCAATGAATTCCCGCAGGACTTCATTCATCAGCCTCATAAAAGTGCTTGGTGCATTTGTCAACCCAAACGGCATGACCAGCCATTCGTACAAACCCTCGTTTGTTTTGAATGATGTCTTCCACTCATCTCCCTCTCTCATCTGGATCTGATGATATCCTCTCTTGAGATCTATTTTGGAAAAGTAATTTGCCCCACTTAGGCAATCCATCAAGTCATCCATTCTCGGCAACGGAAACCTGTACCTGATGGTAATCTTATTTATCGCCCTAGAGTCTGTACACATCCTCCAGCCTCCATCCTTCTTTGGACTTAGTACCGTTGGAACGACACATGGACTTAGACTTTCCCTCACTAGTCCCTTATCCTGCAGATCCTGTACCTGCCTTTTGACCTCCTCATTCTTCTGAGGTGTCAACCTGTACGCTGCCTTGTTTGGTAGAATTGCTTCGGGTATGAGGTCAATGTGGTGACTCACACTCCTCATCGGTGGTAATGAACGCGACAGTTCATCCACGACGATGTCAGCAAACTCTCTCAGCAGTTGCTGAATCTCCTCTGGCAAGTCATCCACTCTTGTGCTTGTCAGGACAATTCTCGGCTTCCTGACAACAAAGAACTGTGGATCTTCATTCTTCTCCAACTCTGTGAGAATTTCTTTCCCACTCATGAGAAGAATCGTGCTGCTTACTTCCGGCTCCACCTTCTTATCCTTTATCGACAACAGTGTATGTGACCTCCCATCCTTCTCCAAGGTGTATGTGTTCATTCTCCCATCATGAACAACATGTCGGTCATACTGCCAAGGTCTTCCCAATAAAACATGACAGACATCCATGGAAATGACATCACACAAAATTTTATCCCTATATTCACCCATTTTAAATTCAACCAAGCATTGTCTCGTAACACATACCTGGTGTCCCTTTTGCAGCCATGTCACTTTGTATGGACTTGGGTGCTTGTTCATTTTCAGCTCCAGCTTCTCCACCATCTCGGTTGAAACGAGATTATCAGTGCTTCCGCTATCCACTATGACCTTGCATTTCCGACCCTGGGTCTTGCAAGTCGTCCGGAACAGTTTGCATCTTTGCGCTGAGTTGTCCACTTCTTTCTTAGGTTTCAAGAGAGCCTTGTGCACTATCAGTGACTCTCCACTTTCAGCGTCTTCATCCTCAACGTCACGCCTCTGCGCCTCAGCGACGTGAGCTTTTCCTCCGTCCATTTTCCTGTCTGGACAGTCCACGGCTTTATGTCCGTCTCTTCCACACGTAAAACATGTGATAACTCCTCCTCGACCTCTTCCTCTACCTCGGGTACGAGGAAATGTATTTACGTTAGCATATCCTCCCTGCTGATCATCTTGCTGTCTCCTCGGATCAAAATTTTGCTGCTTCTGCTGTGAGGTTGCTCCTCGCTCAGCTTTACCCTAAGGTCACTTCCAATCCTCCTTGGGCTTCTATGCTCTTTCTTGGGACACTGTCTTGCCTCTGGGCTGGCTCCTGCCTCGCCCTCGCTGGTTTTTCTTGCGGCTCATCTTTTCCTCGGCTTTCAGAGCCATCTGGTATGCATCCTCAACTGTGCGGATGGTCAGCATGCTCAATTCATCCTGAATATCATACCTGAGACCATTCAGGTATCTCGCCACCTTTTCTTCATCACTCTCCCGATGACCAGCTCTGATGTTGAGCCTGTAGAATTCCTCGGTGTATTCTTTCACCGTCATCATCTTTTGTCTCAGGTTCTGCATGCGTCTGAACAGAGTGATCTGGTAGTCCCTCGGAATGAACTTCGCCTTCATCATGGCGATCATCCGATCCCAGCTCTTGATCTTTTGTTTACCTTTGGAACGTCTGTCTTCCTGCAGCTCGTCCCACCATAAGGCTGCATGTCCTTTCAGCTTGGTTACAACATGCCTTATCTTCTTGTCCTCTTCGATATCTTCATAATCGAAGTAGGTGTCGAGTGCTCGGACCCAATCCAGAAACTCCTCAGCATTTAGACTTCCCTCATAGACGAGAATGTCCATCTTCGTCTTCTAGCTCATCCTCGAAATAGCTCTGATCAACCTCTCGGTTGATGCATCTTCTGTTGTGACTTCTTCTTCAGCATGTCCAGCTTCCTCCTCAACTTCGGAATCGCTGAACACTGATGTACTAGCTCCCCACCTCTGGGTGGTCTCCATCTCTTCGAGTCTCACTCTAAGATCTCGTATCTGACATTCCATTTCTGGGTTGCCTGCTGGCCTACCCCTTCTTCGCGCGTCCCTGTCTTCCTGATCAGGTGACTGTCTCTCTCGTCGTGGCGGAATTGTATCTCCTTCTCTCTGCTATCTGAAAAAAGAGAACCTAACTCCCGCTCTGATACCACTTGGTGACTACCTGCCCCTCAGCGGGCGGTCGCGCTCACCAGGACCTTCAACAACACGACCCGAAGAGTCAAAGATCTTCCTACTCTTTCGGGAGTACTTTACCCACAGTCTTCTCAACGATCCTCCCTTCGTGCTTCGGAAGATCGGGTTTCGCGGACTCGCGAACCTTGTGTGCACCTCGCGCGCTTTGAAACTCCGATCCCCGATCCCCGAGTCAACGGTCAACGACCCAACCCTGTCGGGGATTTCCCTATCGGGAAATCGGCATATGAAAGGTCGTTAGGCACTCACCTTTCAAAACCCCGAATGCCGATGCGCGATACCATGTGCCATCCTCCGCTCCGTCTCTGTGGGACCCTTTGCAACTCGGGACTTCGCTATTCTCCCATGCTACTTTCGACTTTGCAAACGCCGAAATGCCGAGTCCCCGAATCCTCGGGATCTCGTGCCACCTGTCCTGCCAACGATTGACGGCTCCGATTAGATCGGGGAATCGCGACTCACGATATCAACGTGCATGTAACTCTTACACTCGCCAACCCCGATTTGCCGATATGCAATGGAAAACAGACTCCTCCGCGCGCCTGCGAGTTAACTCCCTCACCACTCCTCCGTGATCTAACAGTCTACGGGGTTTCGAAGATCTACTCGACAGCTTCAAGTCGTCGATTCTCTTCCTCTTGAAGAGTTCTCCACTTTACCACCTTACCCTGCGTGAAATTCTCTGGGGTCTGTTCCTACCGAGAAGCAAAGATGCTATCCCTCTTGAGCTTTGTTCCTCAGACTCCTTCAGAGTTCTCTCACACACTCATGTGTGCGACTTCCAACAGATCTCCAAGAGTTGAAGTCATTTAGACCCGGTGCAAGTCCTACAAATCTCAGTCCGGTCCTCCTTCTCTCAGACTCGTCTCCGAGACTTCGGATTCGACCGGCGCTCCACCTGCACGGCTTGAATAATCCAACGCAACCCTGGACAAAAGGGAATAAGAGTTTAACTGTAGAGCCCCCTCAACGCACTCTATGCGGAGGAATTCAACTGCACTCTATGCAGGAATCTCCTGGCTCAACCAAAGAAACAATTGAAACTCATTCACTCATTCTCTCAGGTTTCTAACCTGATATGCAATCACATATGCAGCATATAAAATATAAGCATAAAGAGAAGCAAGTATGCAACAGCATAACATCAACAACACAAACAATTCAAACACTGCCATGGAATTGAATCAAGAGTTTTCTTCTATTAATTCAATATGTACATGGGGTTTCTTCACGAATTCTCTGCTCTGTCCTCTATTTCTCTCTATGCTAATGCTTGATAACCATCAGGATGATAATGAATACAATGTACAAGGAGGGTGCCTATATTCATTTTCCCTCCCAGGAGTAAAAACTGTCTAATCTTCAGCTAACCCTATCTACCAGCATTAAAACTATTTAATGTCTTCTTATCTACAATATATTACAAGTGCGCTTGGCTTTGAATGCCTTCATTCAAATGGCGGCGCAACAGATTTCCAAGCAATTAAAAAATGCACGTGCTGGCCTGTCCAGCTGTGTTCTCTTTCTCCGCGCGCTGGCTCGCTTGATCAAAATGTGGATGCTCCTGCATCAGGATTCATATCCTTTACTAAGTAAGTGTAATTTAAGGGAGTTGGTGCTTCGTGGGGTTGGTGCCCTAAAGACAAGGGAGTTTTTGCTTCCTGGGGTTGGTTCCCTAAATACAACGGAGTTGGTTCTTCCTAGGGTTGGTGCGCTGAAGAAGGGGATTTGTGTCTCCTAGAGTTTGTTCTCTAAATGAGATTGGTGTCCTTCACTATTCTTCATAAGTCCTTGTAATTCCTATTAATTATATTGATATAATTGATTTTACAAACAAGTCCATTATTGATCTATTGTGGTAATTAACAAAATATAAAAGTAACTGCTAATTGTTGAACAAGGGTAATATTGATTCACCCTCCCCCCCTTAGTATTCCAAAAATTGGTATCAAAGCAGGTGTCTTCTACACAGTCTAACAACTAGAAGGTAGATCCTAAAGATGGATCAGAAAGAGGGAATGTCTAATAACAAAGCACCATTTTTCAATGGAGGTGGCTATGCTCTATGGAAAATAAGAATGAAAAACTCTCTGTTGGCTATTGGTTTTGATATCTGACAATATTTTGTAGATGGTTACATTGCACCAACTACTCCACCCAAAGATGTTGTAGGAAAGAAAATATGCAATGACAACTCAAGAGAAGTTAATACAATTCTAGGAGGGTTGACAAATTCTATATGTGTGAAGGTTATGCACTGTAATTCAGACAAATAAATCTGAGGTTGTATATGAAGGAGATAGCAAAGTCAAGGAAT
>SNQJ01S0023526.1:0-23412 GCA_010110895.2 Picea sitchensis | reverse complement strand
TCATGCAAGGACAAAGCATGTTGAAGCTCAATATCATTTTGTTCGAGAAAAGTTGCAGTCAAATGAAATAACTCTTGTGTATTGTAATACTAGTGAAAATGCTGCTGATATTTTCACTAAGCCTCTTGGAAAGATTAAGTTTGGACTATTTAGGGAGATGTTAGGTGTAGAAGTCAATCCATTCTCCATTAAGGGGGAGACTTGGAAATAATGGAGAAAGCGCTAGTTGTAAGCACCAGTTATAAGCTTCAGTTGTGAGAGTCAGTTATAGGCATGTTAAGAGTCAGTTCTTAGTTAAGAGTCTAGTTGTCTTTAGTTTGCATGTAACCGACTCGGTAGAGTCTTTTTCTATATAAATATGTAATCTGTCTTCATTGAATAATAGAGAAGTGAGAATAGCCTCACCATGTGTTTGGTTCATATATTTTATCTTAACATTCGTGCAACTGGTAGTTATACCCGAGGAACAAATGGCACATCGAATAGTATTGTGCCAATGTTGAGGGTATTCAATGATATTGCTCGATATTGTGATCAAGGTGGAGGCAAGAGGAAGGGTGCCTTTTCCATGTACTTAGAGACATGGCATGCATATGTTTTTGAGTTTCTGGAGTTGAGGAAGAACCGTGGGAAGGAAGAATACATGGCACGTGATCTGTTTTTTGTGCTTTGGGTGCCATACCACTTTATGAAAAGAAGGGTCCAGTAGAATTCTACATGGTCTTTGTTTTGTCCCAATGAAGCTCCTAGTCTTACTGATTGTTGGGGTGAAGAATTTGAAAAACTGTACATGAAATATGAGCTAGAGAGTAAGGAAAAAAAGTTTGTATAGGCACATAAGCTTTGGTTTTCTATTCTAGAAGCTCATACAGAAAAAGGAAATCCATACATGCTCGTCAAGGACACCTGTAACAAGAAAATAAATCAACAGAATATGGGAACCATCAAATATTCTAACCTCTACACAGAGATTATTGAATTTTCAAGTCCAACAGAAACAACAGTCTGTAACTTGGTATTTATTTCATTGTCTAGATTTGTGAGAGAAAAGGGTATAACACTTGAGTCTCAACCCTCTAAGCTAGTTGTTAATAGAGTTTGGAGGAATCGTTACTTTGATTTTGATATTAAGGTAGAAGATCGAGAAGAATGCAAGGTCATATTATTATCTGGATTATTAAAAATGTTCAAGTATGAGAGATGCATGCTTTTCTCTTTCATAGGTGGTAGACTTGGTCAATTTTATCTTTTCCTTCAATATTTTTGATGAGTCATGCTCCATGTGGTGAACATGGTTCAAGAAGGCCTTGATATTTTCTAAGATGGCTTGATTGACACTTGAAGCTATTTTTCAATAAGGATTCTTAGTCCTTAAAAATATGATCTCTTATCCTATTCTCTTGCAAATAAATTAGTTTAGATATGCCAAATGGATTTTCGATCTATCCTTTTAGGATCTATAAGAAATATGTATTCTTTATATATATATTAGAAATTGTAATGCAGGGAAGTTTATTCTTTTAGATGGTGTTTCACTTAATAGACTCGAGAAGTCTTGTGTTTTGAAGACTGATATGGATGTTCTTCTGGATTCTTTGCAGATTCATGAATGACATCAGATTTTATTTCTCATATATATTTATGTATGCCTGTGTCATAAGTAACTGGTCTAAGTTACTTCAACTTTTTTCACTTAATGAGTGAGGGAGGTCTGTCCTTGATTGTATTAGTGGTCTAAGCCTGCAAGTATATATTTCTGATTGTTTTAATTAGATTGCCAGACATACATTTGATGTGTGTGTGACTCTGTTGATTAGAGTAATTTATTCCATGTCCATTATATCTTATAAACATCTAATTAGTTCACTGGAGCCAAGCTTGCTAAATTACTTTCTTAATAGTCTCGTAATGTACAAGTATTGATAGTCATTTAGTTGATCCATCTGATATTGTTGATCTCTGATATAAATCTTTGATTTTATAAATCATTTTTATGCTACCAAGCTCGTTCCCTTTACAGTCAGAGAGTGACTCTTGGAGTGATAACACTTGTTTTGGGACCAAGCAGTTAGATCCATGGAAAAATACCCTAGTGAGGGCCTCCAATGTATTACTAGGGATGTCGGTCAAGGACCAAGAAGTAAATCCCTAGATTTGATCTAGGGCCTCTCGATGTCTTCGAGGGAATCCTTTTTCAGTGCTTGGATTGATCCTTGGATTTGTTCCTTGGTGGTTGATGATGTAAGTCCCTAGATGTGTTCTAAGATGTTTTCTAGTGAATCCTTGCTTAAACTCTTGGTTTTATCCCTGGTCGTGTACCTTGGTGGATGAAAAACCCTAGATGTGTTCTAGGGCCCCCAGATGTGTTATAGGGCATCTTGGTCTGGAAATAGGTGGTTCTTGGTTGTGTACCAAGATATGATGGTATGTTATCTTCTTCTTCTCTCTCAGGATGGTCCATGAGACCTAGCAGAAACTATAATATGGACATGACCACATCATTGCTTTCTCCTCTTATGTAGGGATGATAAAGGCTTATAATTTATCATGAGACATATGTGGACAGTTTTCCATTGAAGAAGACCCCCTTGAATTTTTCTTGTAGCCTCCCCTTGCTTGATTCTCATTCTCCATCTTTCTTGATGTTGTGTTGGTCTTCTATAAGTCACTTTGATTTTTTTGAATTTATAATTAATAATTTTATAAATTAAAAATATTAATTATTATTTATTTTATTTTTTAGGTTTTCAAGTAAACCTAATCCTAACCCTTACTAAACTATAAATAGGAGCCTACCCCTCACTCTTTCTTACTCAAACTTACTCTCCTCTCTTGGTCTGATTTTCTATGTCTATCTTGTTCAGTTTGGTTTTGAGGGTAAGGCCTCCTTAGGCTTCTTCTTTTTGCTGGTTGGGAGCTTCATTTCTGGTATATGGTTTCCCCTTGTTGAGTGATGGTGCCACAAACCTTTCTCTTTCTTTTTTTAAGGTGGGAGGACCTTCCTCTTGTTTTTTTAGGGTGCCACACCCTTTCCTTTTGTTTTGTGTGATTGAAGCAGACCCTCCTCTAGCTACAATTGTATTGCGACATGCTCCATAGGTCCTTCTAGACCCTGCTAGCCTATCCTAGACTGTGTCTACCCCTCCTAGGCTATCACTAGCCTTTTATTTGGATGTGGTTGATGTGTTTCAAGAGTGGTTTTTGTCACTTATTATTTACAGCCTCTAGGGTCTATCAAGACAACCTTAAGGATGCTACTCAGAGTTATCCTTGTAGCTGTAACAACTCCTTACATTTTGACAGTTTTTCTTAGGATGTTTGGGGTATATTTCACCTCTTTGTTTGTCATTGGGGTTTCTCCTTTTAATATATGTACTTGATGTTGATTGGTTTTATACCCTAAGATATTCTTGTCATGACTATCCACTTACATCATGATTAGATCAAACCCTTGAGGGTTTGATCCATGACCTTCATAGCTTTTCTGAGCATAAGAAAGAGGACAACTACACATCATGTACTTATAATAAAAGAAAATTAAGGTAAATTTCAGATCTTGTTGTACTAATGTTTACTTCTATTTATAGCTCAAGTTAATATTCAAAAAAAAAAATCTTATGTCCATGATCAGTCCTAGTTAAAGTTTGGTTCTTCCTAGTATGTTCGGATTTGTAATTTTTGTATTTGATCTACTTCAGAATTTTGTTTTAAGTGTTGATCTTTATTTACAGTAGTGACAGAATTTAAAAGACATTGCTTCTTTATATTTTCCCTAAAAATCTAACATGGTATCAAAGCTTAGGGCGTGAAAAGAGATCAATAGTGGAAAATTTTTGAGCTTGTGTAGATCAACCTTTTAAGGTTTGTTTTGAAAATCAGCAGTAAGATTATTACATAATTAGATCTTGAAATCAACATGGTTTCATATTCAGTCAAAGTAGAAGATATGCTTGAAGGGGCCTCCAAATGCAATGATTGGAAGGATAGGGTGTTTAATATCCTAGAAGAAGGTGACTTGGATGAGTTGGTTACTAGGGTGATAGAAGAACCCACTTCAAATATAGGAAGGGATACATATAAGAAGAGGCAAGACAAAGCTAAAAGAATCATCTTTGACTTAGTTAAGGAAAACATGATGCCTCTCATTGGCCATCTAAGGAAAGATAAGGAATGTTTTGATGCCCTAGAAAATCTATATGAAAAGAAGGCTCCAACTTAGAAGATGATATTGAAGAAATAACTATGTACATTAAATATGGGGAAGGAAGAAACTATCTCTACCTTCTTTTCCAAAATTTCTCAAACAATAGATCATCTTACAACAATTGGAATTGCATTGGATGATGATTCCCTTGTTCAAACAATAGTATATGGTCTTCCTGACTCATGGGAGACATTTCTATATTCGGTCAATGGAAGAGAAGTTCAACCCAACTTCGAAAGATTATGGCATGATTTCTTGGAAGAAGAAGGTAGACTCAAAAGAAGGAATGAACCCTCAACTGTAATATACCATGTTCTTTCAGTCAAATACAAGATATGGAAGAAGTTTACTCAGCACAAAGGCAAAGGTAAGAAACCCCAAGACTACAGGAACCCTCCTTCACAACAGAAGCAGAGATGCATGCTTCATGCTTCAGTTGCAACTGAGGAAGAAGAACCTCAAAGAAGAATAACTAGGGAAACTATTAAAGAGAGAGAAAAACTTCGAGAATGTTATCTTGTATTAGCCCTCTCTGGAACTATAACCAAGTTGGAAGAAGTTTGGTTAGTGGACAATGGATTCTCCAAACACATCATAGGATTCAAACATAATCTTGTAAATTATCGGGATAAGAAGTTCAATGTGAAGGTATAATTGGGTGATGATGGAACCTATGACATAAAATGGTTTTGATCAACATTTTTTCAGCTTCAGACATGTAATGTATTGCATATCGATGAAATTATTTATGTTCTTGGATTAAAGAAAAATATCATCTCAGATGTAGTGTTAGAAAACAAAGGGTACTTAGTAGCTTTCTCCAAAGGGAAGGCTCTCATGTGGCCCTCAAATGGGAATTTGAGCTCAACCATGATAGAAATCAAGAGAGTGGACTTTAAAAAATAATTGGTCAATTTGTTCAAGAATTATCTCACGAGATGATAAACCCCTGTGAGCTATGGCACATAAGGTTTGGAAACCTCAACAAAAACGCTCTCCTGGGTTTGCAAAAGGTGGTAATAGGTATGCCCATTTTTTCATTTCAGTATGATAGTGTTTGTAGAGGTTGTTCTCTCGATAAAAACACAAACAAAGGTTACCCTCACAGTAATAGAAAAAATAATGAAATTTAGATCTTATTAATTTCGATCTTTTTGGACCTATGACTGCTCTGTCAATGAACGGTTGTCTGTATTGTATCATTTTTACCGATGATTGTTCTCGTAAAACTTGGATTTATCTTTTGAAAAATAAAGATGAAACTTTCAGTAAATTTCAGGATTATAAGAATCTTGTTAAGAATCATACAGGTAGACACATCTGTGTTTTTATAAAATACAATGGAATAGAATTTGACTCTCACAAGTGCGATGCTCTATGCACGACTTCAGGGATTAAGAGGGAGTTGATTGTGTTTTATAATCCCCAACAGAATGGGGTTGTAGAAAGAAAGAACATGGCGATTTGTGAAGCAACCGGAGCCATGATGTATGATCATAATCTACCATTGTCTCTTTGTGATGAAGCTACAAGCACTACAATATATATTCAGAATAGGTGTCCTCATAAATACCTAGAAGAGAAAACTCTAGAATAAGTATTCACCGGTAAGAAGCCTTCAATTGACCATTTGAGAATCTTTGGCAGTCCAGTCTACATTCATATACCTAAATAAAGAAGAACTAAGTTAGATCCCTCTGGAAAGAAAGGAACATTTGTGGGATACAGTGAAGCCTCAAAATCATATAGAATTTGTTTACCAAGGAAAAATTTCATTGAGGTTAGTAGAGACGTGACTTTTCATGAGGAAGCAACCTTTCATCGTTCCATAGAACTTCCATGTGATACAAAGGAGAAGGAAGCTCCATCTCTGGAACCTTCAGATTCACTAATACCAGATGACCAGAGGGAGGAGACCATAGAGCCTCCAATGGATCTCATAAGGGATTCTGCTGATTTTCACTTAGAGAAACCTCCTGTTAAAAGGAAGCCAACTTGGTGCTGGGAAATTTTAAAGGAAGAAAAAAAGCATGCAAGACCTAAAGGTACCTTTAGAGAAAGAAAGAAACCATATAAGTACTCAGGCTTGATAGCGCAGTTCAATCTTGTGATTGACTAAGAACCTTCCACTTTTTAAGAGATGTCCAAACATAAAGTGTTGAAGGATTCCATGATAGAAGAGTATGAGTCAATATTAAAGAATGATGTATGGGAAGTGATCCCAAGACCTCAAATCAAATCAGTAGTAACCTTGAAATGTATTTACAAAATAAATCATGCAACAAATGATAGTGTTGAAAAATTCAAAGATATATTTGTGGCTCGTGGCTTCTCTCTGAAAGAAGGAATTGACTATGATAATATATTTTCTTATGTTTCCAGGAATACTTCCATCAGAATCATTATCTCTCTTGCTATAGTTTTTTATTGGAAACTTCACCAAATGGATGTTAAGACTTCCTTTCTCAATGGTGAAATTGAGAAATAAGTTTTTATTAAGTAGCCTAAGGGTTTACTGATTTGATCCCACTGTATATCATCATATAATTGGGTCCTTGATGTATGAGTACATACCAAATCGAGCATTTGTTATGCAGTGATTTCCCTCATCTAGTTCATGTGTGAACTGAATCATATTCATATGGTTTTTGTTAAGCATGTTTTCAGATATTTTTGGGGAACTATAGCCTATGGGCTCAGATACACCTCTAGTGAAGGGGTAATGCTTCATGGTTTTATAGATTTAGATTGGATGGGAAGTACAGTGGACCAGAGGAGTACTTCCAAATATTGTTTCAGTTTTGGTTCATCTATGATCTCCTGGTCCAACAGGAAATGGGGATTCATAGCCGAGAGCACTACAGAGGAATAATACATTGATGCAAGTGTTGCTAGTAGAGAAGCAGTGTGGCTCGAAAAGATACTCTCAAATTTGTTCAGTGCTGACTTAGAACCCATGGTAATCCATTGTGATAACTAGAGTTGTATAAATCTCTATGAGAATATGATTTTTCATGATAGATAGAAACACGTTGAGATGAGATATCACTATGTTTGAGACATGGTGGAGAAGAACATTCTTAGTATTCAGTATGTTTCAACGATAGAACAAACTGCAAATATTTTGACCAAGCCTCTATCATTGAAATTTTTTGTGTACTTTCGAGACAAGCTTGGTGTTGCTGAGAATTCCTCTCTTGTTGAGAGGGAGTGTTTAAATTAGTGCAGCTACAAGAGCCATTCTTTGGGAGGATGGCATAAGGCCCTAGTTGATAAATAGGGCCCCCAGTGCACTCATGGGGTTCTTGTTTTGGGACCAAGCAGTTAGAGCCATGGAAAAGGACCCTAGTGAGGGCCCCCAATGTATTTCTAGGAATCTTTGTCAAGTACCAAGAAGTAAGTCCCTAGATGTGTTCTAGGGCCCCTGGATGTGTTCCAGGGAATCCTTTCTCGGTGCTTGGATTGATCCTTGGATTTGTTCCTTGGTGGTTGATGATGTAACTCCGTAGATGTGTTCTAGGGTCCTTGGATGTGCTCTAGGGAATCCTTTCTTAAATTCTTGGGTTGATCCTTGGTGTTGTACCTTGGTGGATGAAAGACCATAGATGTGTTCTATGGCCCTCAGATGTATTCTGGGGTATCCAGGTCTGGGACCAATTGGTTCTTGGTTGTGTACCAAGATGTGATGATATGTGATCTTATTATTCTCTCCTAGGATGGTCCATGAGACCTAGGATCATATATAATATGGACATGACGACATCATTGGTTTATCCTCTTATGCAGGGATGATAAAATCTTATAAGTTATCACGAGACATATGTGGACAGTTTTCCATTGAAGAAGATCCTCTTGATTTTGTCCTGGATCCTCCCCTTACTTTATTCTCATTCTCCATCTTGCTTGATGTTGTGTTGTTCTTATATAAATCACTTTGACTTATTTGAATTTATAATTAATATTTTTATTAATTAAAAATATTAATTATTATTTATTTTATTTTTTAGGTTTTTAAGTAAACCTAATCCTAACCCTTCCTTAACTATAAATAAGAACCTACCACTCACTATTTCTTAATCATACTTACTCTCCTCTCTTGGTCTGATTTTCTGTGGTTATCTTGTTCAGTTTGGTTTCGAGGGTATGACCTCCTTAGGCTTCTTCTTTTTACTGGTTGGGAGCTTCATTTTCGGTGTATGGTTTTCTCTTGTTGGGTGATGGTGCCGCAAACCTTCCTCTTGTTGTGTTTAATGTGGGCAGACCTTCCTCTTTCTTTTTGAGGGTGCCACATCCTTTCCTTTTGTTGTGTGTGACTAGAGTGTACCCTCCTCTATCTACAGTTGTGGCGTGGCCTCCTCCAGAGGTCCTTCTAGACTATTGCTAGCCTATCCTATGATGCCTTTGCCCCTCCTAGTCTACTTCTAGCCTTTTCTTTGGTTGTTGTTAGTGTGTTTCAATAGTGGTTTTTGTCACTTATTGTTTATAGCCTCTAGGGCCTATCAAGATAGCCCTAAGGCTGCTACTCAGAGTTATCCTTATAGCTGTAACAACTCCTTACATTTTGATAGTTTTGCTTGGGATGTTTGGGGTATATTTCACTTCTTTGTTTGTCATTGGGGTTTCTTCTTTTCATCCCTGTACTTGATGCTCATTGGTTTTATACCCTAATATATTATTTGCATGGTTGTCCACTTACATCATGATGAGTTCTAACCCTTGAGGGTTTTACCCATGACCTTCATATCTTTTCTAAGCATAAGAAAGAGGACAACTATGCATCAAGAACTTCTAGTAATTGTTATTTTTTTAATAAAGTTCAGATCTTGTTGTACTAATCTTTACTTTTGTTTCTAGTTCAAGTTAATATTTAGAAAAAAAATTCTTTTGTCCATGATCAGTCCTAGTTAAATTTTGGCTCTTCCTAGCATGTTCAGATTTGTAATTTTTGTATTTGATCTACTTCAGAATTTTGTTTTAAGTGATGATCTTTATTTACAGTAGTGACAGAATTTAAAATACATTACTGCTTTCTCTTTTCCCTAAAAATATAACATACCATATGCATAAAACCATGGGCTTGTTTATTTAAGTGATGTTCCCAGTGCTACATGGATTTATGTGTTTGTAACCTGTGACTAGGGGCTATAACTTAGTCCTATGGACTTCGACCTTGGGGTGTTTTCTCTCTCATCCAATATTTCAGAGTTTTAAACTCCCCGAAGTAGTTACCTCCCACAAGGATTGATACAATGGTTAGAATGATTATCATAACCAAATCAATGGTCTATGTTTGATCCTTACACTATCCTTCCACTACTTAATCCAATGGATATGACTTAATCAAAGATTGAGATGGATGACCATTATTTACTTTGGGACATCAAGGCTTCGGAGGTCTAGGTAATTGTCATTCCAATTTCCATCGGAGTTGGTTAGCACCGAAGTGGTCAACATGGGA
Source organism: Picea sitchensis (assembly GCA_010110895.2). Lineage (NCBI taxonomy): Eukaryota > Viridiplantae > Streptophyta > Pinopsida > Pinales > Pinaceae > Picea > Picea sitchensis. Next base: position 13,750 of record SNQJ01S0023526.1, on the reverse strand, counting down.
GTGCTTACATCATATTTCTACTACGTTTTGATCTAAAGCCCATGTGAGAATCCAGAGGATCTTACATCAACAATTAGAATTGACTTTGACCTTCTACACTTCAGGTAGTTGTTGGTAGTAGACGTTGGTTTCTCTCGAAGGAAAAACTCTCGGAGTGACATAACTTGTTGATGTCACTACTGACTTGGCATTGGCTTAATGGTTTCCACGTGTCACCTATATTTGTAACTTATGTAACCTAAAGTTCCAACTCAACCTGGACACTTGTCCCCATTTGATTGTTCCACGTGTCCTTACTGACGTGGATCTCCTGATGTAGCACATGTCCTCCTCTTGGTTGTAGGTTCATATGAATCCTTGATCCAATGATTTGATCAACTTTTAGATCAATGGTCCATATTTATTTCGGCCTTTGGGACTTTGGGCCTTTGCAATCATTCAACCTTCCAGAGTGCATTTCGTTGAAGTAGATCGAATGGTCGATATTTATTCTTCCATAGATGGACAATCCTGGCTTGTCCAGAGGTTTCAAACAAATTGATGACCATGACTTGATCTACAATTGAGTGGATGTTTCTCGTTCACTTCATGAATTTAAAGCTTCGGGACTCCGTCCTTTGCAGTCTTCCAAATCTCTCGTAGAAAATTATGTTGGAGTGCATGTTAGCACTTTTTTCTTGATAGCTTTCCATAAGTCTAGGAGCTATGAACGTGGGATTACGAAAAAAGGAGCTATGCTCTTCAGATATTCGTCTATTTGTGAGTTTGAGGCTCTAGGGTAGTGGAACTGATGCCAACCGTAGATCTACTGGCAGGTGACGATCGACGGTTAGTGTGGATTGCAGAAGCGAAGCTTGTGTGATTGTTAAATCAACCCTTGCATCCTACAATGGTTCCCTACCGTTGATCTTCCCTTACTGAGATCCGATGATCAGGACTTAATCGGATGTTGATCCGATGGTCCTCCTCTATAACTCCTAGATCTGACGGTCATGGTTTGTCCTGAAATATACATCAGTGGACATGATTCTTCCTCAATTCTTTTGTAGTTTTACTATGGGGATTTCAATCTTGATTGCATTTCTGCAATGCGCTTTCCCTTATGAGATTTTTGGTTTACTCCTTTGCATGTTGTTCATAACAACTTATCATCACATCATAATGACATTGATTGTTGAAATCAATGACAACACATCAATGACAATATGCTCAATAATATCCCCCTTTTTCATTGACAGAAACATACCAACTTCATACTCAAACTCCCCCTGTGATGATGCTTCTCTCCTTTGAAGTTATTCTCCCCCTTTGAAATCAATGGCAGAGGGGATATTTCTTCTCTCCTCCTATGGAAATTCTCTCCTTGACCATGTTCCCATTCTGATACAATTTTATGGTTTTAATGAGGTTTTTGAATTACTCCTAATTTCTGTTGAAGATTTTCAAAAGTACTTCTAGGCAAAGGTTTTGTGAAAATGTCTGCAATTTGTTCCTTGGTGTCTACATACACTATTTTAACTATTTTTTGGGTAACCTGATGTCTTAGGAAATGATATTTAATTGGGACGTGTTTGGTTTTAGAATGCATTACTAGACTTTAAGTTATTATTATGGCACTAGTGTTATCACAGTTAATAGTAATGGGATTATTATATATTCTTTGTAGGTCTTCTAAAGTTTGCTTCATCCAAAGAACTTATGTGTAGCAGGATGCAACAACAATGTATTCTGCCTCTATTCTAGAGAGTGATGTGGATGTTTATTTCTTTATTGACCATGCTACCAAACGTTTTCCTAAGAAAAATGCTCCTCCACTAGTGTGTTTCCTATAATCTATGCTATCATCCCAATCTGCATCAATATATGTAGTTAGATTGAATTTTTTATCTTTTGGATACCATAATCCAAGTTCTAGGGTGCCTTGAAGGTATCTGAATATTCTTTTTACTACTTTTAAGTCAGTTTCTTTAGGTGCATATTGAAATCTCCCCATGATTCATATATCTTGCATGATGTTAGGTCTTCTTTCTATTAAATAGAGAAAACTTCCAACCATTGATCTATACATCATTTGGTCCACTTTGGGTGAGTCATCTTCTAGGCTTAGTTTACATCTAGTGACCATGGGAGTACTCATAGCTTTACTATATTCCATTTGAAATTTCTTCATCATTTCCTTGATATATTTGGTTTCATAAATGAATATTCCATTTTATATTTGATTTACTTCTAAGCTTAAGAAAAATAATAGTTCTCCCAACATAGGCATTTCGAACTCTTTCTGCATTTTGGTTGCAATTTTTCTTCTTAGTATTGTAGTAAGATTACTCCAAGATATGATGGCATCTACATATACCACCACAACAATCATGTTTCTATCCTCAATTTTCATGTATAGATTGTTGCCAGTGGTCCCTCTCTTATATCCTTGTTTTCATAAGTACTGATCAAGCCTACAGAACGATGCTCTAGGGGCTTGTTTAAGACCATACAAGACCTTTTTCATCTTGCACACATTGTCCTGATTTTCTGATAACATGAATCCTTCTGTTTTCTCAACTTAGACTTCTTCTTATAGTGTTCCATTAAGGAATTCTGACTTGACATCCGTCTGATAGATTTTGAAAATTTTGAAGCATGCAAATGCCAAGAATATTCTAATGGCTTCAAGTCTTGCTACTTGAGTGAAAGTCTCTTCAAAATAAATAACTTCTACTTGGGAATATCCTTTGAAATTAATATGGATTTTTTATTTATAATCTCCCCATTTTATTTTAATTTGTTCTTGAAGATACACTCGGTTCCTATCACATTCTTGTCCTTGTGTCTCAGAACTAGTTCCCAAGTCTGATTCTTCTCTATTTGGTCTAGTTCTTCATTCATTGATTTTATCCAATCTTTACTTTTTATAGATTCTCTAATTGAATTAGGTTCTATTAGGGATAACATTGCTTGTTCTGAGTCAAAATCAAGTTTCCTTCTTTTTTCCACTCCTACACTTTTATATCCAATAATCTATCTTCTAGGATGATTCTTTTGAACTCTTTTGATGGAGATCTTAGAAAGGGAGATTATTCATTGCATTCTTCATCAATATGTGTTTCATTTTCCTATGTTTCATTATTATCATCTTCTTTCTAATATTCTACACCATCATCTTCCTGTTGAGATTTTACATCATCATCTTCTTGTTGCGATTTTTTTATCAATGCCTTGGGATATGCTCTTTTTTAGATCATCTATCTTTACATTGGCACTTTCCACTATATTTAGTAGTCTAAGATTATAACATATGTATGCTTTCTTATTAGATGAATATCCTAAGATTATTTCTTAATCATAGCTTGGATCAAAATTTACTAGGTTATATTCATCATTATTTATGTAACATTTACTTCCAAAAGTTCTAAAGTGTTCTATAGATGTTGGCCTTCCAAACCATAGTTCATAAGGGGTTTTGTCATGGTTGGCACTCAACTAAGCTCTATTAAGTATGTGGACTACTATGTAGATTTCATCTCTCCAGAATTTGTCTGAAATCTTGGCTTCATTTAGCATGGTTCTTGCAGCTTCTTGAACTGCTATGTTTTTCCTTTCTACCACTCCATTTTGTTGAGGAGTCTTGGGAGATAAAAACTGTCTTTTGATACCATTATTTTCAAATAATTGAATAAAATATTTACATGTGAATTCTCCTCCATTGTATAATCTCAGACATTTAATTTTGAGACCTGTTTCATTTTCTACAAGGGCTTTGTATATTTTAAATTTCTCAAAGGGTTCTGATTTTTCTTTTAGAAAGAATACCTAGGTCAAACTTGTGTAATCATCAAAAATCAACATAAATTATTGTTCACCATAATCACTTTTGGTTATGGTTGGTCCACATATATCTGTGTGAATAATATCTAATGGTTTTGTTTTGGAATTTTCTTTTCTTTTCAACCTAACTCTTGTTTTCTTTCCTATTTGACAATGTTTACAAATAGAATTTGAAGGCTTAATCACTTTTGGCAGGTCCCTAACTGCCTTTTTCTCGTTGGCTTTGATCAAGTTGTTAAATCTTAAATGTCCCAACCTTCTATTCCATAGCCAAATTTCATCTACTTGGCTTAAACAACATTTTTCTTCTTCATCTATATTAAGTATGTACACATTGCTAGATGTTCTTGGTGCAACTGCCACTAGCTTTCCAGCGTCCTTTTTTCCAATCTCACATTTCTGAGAATTAAAAGTAAGTATGTGACCCTGTTCAAATGTATGGCTTAAACTTAGGAGATTTGGTTTGAGATTTTCTACCAGAAGTACATATTCTTCTTTGGTTTTATTATTTCCTAACCTAACAGTTTCTTTTCCCGTTATCTTGGCTAACATGTTATCTCCAAAAGTTGCTTTTCCTTTTACTTTTTTATTTAACTTGAGGAATTTACTTTGATATTCAGTCATGTGTTTGGAACAACCACTTTCTATAGACCACTAACATCCTTGATTTCTTTCATATAAGGCTACATTGTACTCTTTTTTCTTTTTCTTCCATACTTTTTGGTTACGATAAATATTTGTATTTTTATCATATTTTGGTAATGTACATTCACTGGTTTTATGATCATAGTTGTTCCATTTTTGGCATTCACTATTGAAGTTTTTCAAAGGAGAAAATGAGATATAGTTTCCCTTATCTGTATTGTACTTATTGTTCTTATATCTTTGGAAATTTCTATTATTGTATTGTCCATAAACTTTTCATTGTACTACCTTATGTCCAAAATTATTGCAAGAGTAACAATATCTAATAAATAGATATTTAGGGGGATTCCTTATGATGATTTTATTTTTCTTGTCATACTTTACTCTAGTAGGGAGTATTGATTTATGTTTATGTGTAACAGTTTTCAATGGTATCATCTTTTCCTTATTATATTCTTTTCTTAACGAGTTTTTCAGAGCATTTGTGTAACTGATTGGATTCTTGACAGATCCTTGTGATGTAGAAGTTGAGTATTGGGTGTATCCCAAACCAGTCTTGTTGTTTGGTGACCTTTGACTACTGAGAATTTCATCCAAAATATTTGAACTATTTCAAAATTGTGATCCCTTATTTTCTTTCTTAATTTCACCTTTTAGCAGCTTAGTCTTAGCTTCGAGTTTCTCGCATACTTCTTTTTTATCATCAAGTTGTTGTAAAATGACTTCTTCAATTTTATTATCCTCCAATAGTTGGGACTTCAAATCACTGATGGTTTTTTCTGACTCTTTGATGGCTTTGGAAACTTCCTTGTCTTTTGATTTAGTAGCTTGTTAAATCTCTAGAATCTTTTCCCTTACTACCCTGTTTTGTTTTTTAGTTTTTCTTAGTTCTTCAATTACACTAAGGATTTCTTCTTCGAAGTTCACTTCTTCTTCATATTCTGAATGTTTATCATCTTGTGTTTTTATTCCCATAAATAGAAGCTCTGGTTCGTCTTCTTCATTTTCTTATGGTGAGCTATTGTCTTCATGGATAAAGAACATTTTATTTTTCTTGTAGAACTTCTTTTTATTATTAGTTTTGATTTTCTTTTAATTTTTTAAGGTTCTTTCATCATCACTTTCCTCCTTCTTAGGATAGGGACATTTATTGGAAAAATGTCCAATTTTTCTACACTTGAAACATATTAGAAAAATATTTCCGTTTTATTTCCCTATCCCTTTCTTGAGTTTTTTTTATGAAGTTGGCAGTTTCCTCATCAGATATATATGATAACTCATCTTTGGTATTTTTCTCCCACCTCATATTTTTTTTAGATGATTTAAAGGATGTTTATCTTTTTGATGATTTATCATTCCCTGTTCTCATTTCATATGTTGTAAAAATTCCATGAAGTTGATCAACTGTGAGTGTGTCAAGATCAAGCCTATCTTCAATTGTAGAAATATTGGCATCATATCTTATAGGTAACGACCTTAGTATATTTTTCACAATAGGTTTATCTGTAAGTTCTTCTCCTGCTGCTTTAATTGAATTGACCACTTCATCTACCCTATGAAAGTATTCAATAATGTTCCCTTCTTCTTTCATTTTCAGATTTTCAAATTGAGTTCTAAACGTTTGTAGTTTGGATTCCTTGACTTTGCTATCTCCTTCATATACAACCTCAGATTTATTTGTCTGAATTACAGTGCATAACCTTCACACATATAGAATTTGTCAACCCTCCTAGAATTGTATTAACTTCTCTTGAGTTGTCATTGCATATTTTCTTTCCTACAACATCTTTGGGTGGAGTAGTTGGTGCAATGTAACCATCTACAAAATATTGTCAGATATCAAAACCAATAGCCAACAGAGAGTTTTTCATTCTTATTTTCCATAGAGCATAGCCACCTCCATTGAAAAATGGTGCTTTGTTATTAGACATTCCCTCTTTCTGATCCATCTTTAGGATCTACCTTCTAGTTGTTAGACTGTGTAGAAGACACCTGCTTTGATACCAATTTTTGGAATACTAAGGGGGGGAGGGTGAATCAATATTACCCTTGTTCAACAATTAGCAGTTACTTTTATATTTTGTTAATTACCACAATAGATCAATAATGGACTTGTTTGTAAAATCAATTATATCAATATAATTAATAGGAATTACAAGGACTTATGAAGAATAGTGAAGGACACCAATCTCATTTAGAGAACAAACTCTAGGAGACACAAATCCCCTTCTTCAGCGCACCAACCCTAGGAAGAACCAACTCCGTTGTATTTAGGGAACCAACCCCAGGAAGCAAAAACTCCCTTGTCTTTAGGGCACCAACCCCACGAAGCACCAACTCCCTTAAATTACACTTACTTAGTAAAGGATATGAATCCTGATGCAGGAGCATCCACATTTTGATCAAGCGAGCCAGCGCGCGGAGAAAGAGAACACAGCTGGACAGGCCAGCACGTGCATTTTTTAATTGCTTGGAAATCTGTTGCGCCGCCATTTGAATGAAGGCATTCAAAGCCAAGCGCACTTGTAATATATTGTAGATAAGAAGACATTAAATAGTTTTAATGCTGGTAGATAGGGTTAGCTGAAGATTAGACAGTTTTTACTCCTGGGAGGGAAAATGAATATAGGCACCCTCCTTGTACATTGTATTCATTATCATCCTGATGGTTATCAAGCATTAGCATAGAGAGAAATAGAGGACAGAGCAGAGAATTCGTGAAGAAACCCCATGTACATATTGAATTAATAGAAGAAAACTCTTGATTCAATTCCATGGCAGTGTTTGAATTGTTTGTGTTGTTGATGTTATGCTGTTGCATACTTGCTTCTCTTTATGCTTATATTTTATATGCTGCATATGTGATTGCATATCAGGTTAGAAACCTGAGAGAATGAGTGAATGAGTTTCAATTGTTTCTTTGGTTGAGCCAGGAGATTCCTGCATAGAGTGCAGTTGAATTCCTCCGCATAGAGTGCGTTGAGGGGGCTCTACAGTTAAACTCTTATTCCCTTTTGTCCAGGGTTGCGTTGGATTATTCAAGCCGTGCAGGTGGAGCGCCGGTCGAATCCGAAGTCTCGGAGACGAGTCTGAGAGAAGGAGGACCGGACTGAGATTTGTAGGACTTGCACCGGGTCTAAATGACTTCAACTCTTGGAGATCTGTTGGAAGTCGCACACATGAGTGTGTGAGAGAACTCTGAAGGAGTCTGAGGAACAAAGCTCAAGAGGGATAGCATCTTTGCTTCTCGGTAGGAACAGACCCCAGAGAATTTCACGCAGGGTAAGGTGGTAAAGTGGAGAACTCTTCAAGAGGAAGAGAATCGACGACTTGAAGCTGTCGAGTAGATCTTCGAAACCCCGTAGACTGTTAGATCACGGAGGAGTGGTGAGGGAGTTAACTCGCAGGCGCGCGGAGGAGTCTGTTTTCCATTGCATATCGGCAAATCGGGGTTGGCGAGTGTAAGAGTTACATGCACGTTGATATCGTGAGTCGCGATTCCCCGATCTAATCGGAGCCGTCAATCGTTGGCAGGACAGGTGGCACGAGATCCCGAGGATTCGGGGACTCGGCATTTCGGCGTTTGCAAAGTCGAAAGTAGCATGGGAGAATAGCGAAGTCCCGAGTTGCAAAGGGTCCCACAGAGACGGAGCGGAGGATGGCACATGGTATCGCGCATCGGCATTCGGGGTTTTGAAAGGTGAGTGCCTAACGACCTTTCATATGCCGATTTCCCGATAGGGAAATCCCCGACAGGGTTGGGTCGTTGACCGTTGACTCGGGGATCGGGGATCGGAGTTTCAAAGCGCGCGAGGTGCACACAAGGTTCGCGAGTCCGCGAAACCCGATCTTCCGAAGCACGAAGGGAGGATCGTTGAGAAGACTGTGGGTAAAGTACTCCCGAAAGAGTAGGAAGATCTTTGACTCTTCGGGTCGTGTTGTTGAAGGTCCTGGTGAGCGCGACCGCCCGCTGAGGGGCAGGTAGTCACCAAGTGGTATCAGAGCGGGAGTTAGGTTCTCTTTTTTCAGATAGCAGAGAGAAGGAGATACAATTCCGCCACGACGAGAGAGACAGTCACCTGATCAGGAAGACAGGGACGCGCGAAGAAGGGGTAGGCCAGCAGGCAACCCAGAAATGGAATGTCAGATACGAGATCTTAGAGTGAGACTCGAAGAGATGGAGACCACCCAGAGGTGGGGAGCTAGTACATCAGTGTTCAGCGATTCCGAAGTTGAGGAGGAAGCTGGACATGCTGAAGAAGAAGTCACAACAGAAGATGCATCAACCGAGAGGTTGATCAGAGCTATTTCGAGGATGAGCTAGAAGACGAAGATGGACATTCTCGTCTATGAGGGAAGTCTAAATGCTGAGGAGTTTCTGGATTGGGTCCGAGCACTCGACACCTACTTCGATTATGAAGATATCGAAGAGGACAAGAAGATAAGGCATGTTGTAACCAAGCTGAAAGGACATGCAGCCTTATGGTGGGACGAGCTGCAGGAAGACAGACGTTCCAAAGGTAAACAAAAGATCAAGAGCTGGGATCGGATGATCGCCATGATGAAGGCGAAGTTCATTCCGAGGGACTACCAGATCACTCTGTTCAGACGCATGCAGAACCTGAGACAAAAGATGATGACGGTGAAAGAATACACCGAGGAATTCTACAGGCTCAACATCAGAGCTGGTCATCGGGAGAGTGATGAAGAAAAGGTGGCGAGATACCTGAATGGTCTCAGGTATGATATTCAGGATGAATTGAGCATGCTGACCATCCGCACAGTTGAGGATGCATACCAGATGGCTCTGAAAGCCGAGGAAAAGATGAGCCGCAAGAAAAACCAGCGAGGGCGAGGCAGGAGCCAGCCCAGAGGCAAGACAGTGTCCCAAGAAAGAGCATAGAAGCCCAAGGAGGATTGGAAGTGACCTTAGGGTAAAGCTGAGCGAGGAGCAACCTCACAGCAGAAGCAGCAAAATTTTGATCCGAGGAGACAGCAAGATGATCAGCAGGGAGGATATGCTAACGTAAATACATTTCCTCGTACCCGAGGTAGAGGAAGAGGTCGAGGAGGAGTTATCACATGTTTTACGTGTGGAAGAGACGGACATAAAGCCGTGGACTGTCCAGACAGGAAAATGGACGGAGGAAAAGCTCACGTCGCTGAGGCGCAGAGGCGTGACGTTGAGGATGAAGACGCTGAAAGTGGAGAGTCACTGATAGTGCACAAGGCTCTCTTGAAACCTAAGAAAGAAGTGGACAACTCAGCGCAAAGATGCAAACTGTTCCGGACGACTTGCAAGACCCAGGGTCGGAAATGCAAGGTCATAGTGGATAGCGGAAGCACTGATAATCTCGTTTCAACCGAGATGGTGGAGAAGCTGGAGCTGAAAATGAACAAGCACCCAAGTCCATACAAAGTGACATGGCTGCAAAAGGGACACCAGGTATGTGTTACGAGACAATGCTTGGTTGAATTTAAAATGGGTGAATATAGGGATAAAATTTTGTGTGATGTCATTTCCATGGATGTCTGTCATGTTTTATTGGGAAGACCTTGGCAGTATGACCGACATGTTGTTCATGATGGGAGAATGAACACATACACCTTGGAGAAGGATGGGAGGTCACATACACTGTTGTCGATAAAGGATAAGAAGGTGGAGCCGGAAGTAAGCAGCACGATTCTTCTCATGAGTGGGAAAGAAATTCTCACAGAGTTGGAGAAGAATGAAGATCCACAGTTCTTTGTTGTCAGGAAGCCGAGAATTGTCCTGACAAGCACAAGAGTGGATGACTTGCCAGAGGAGATTCAGCAACTGCTGAGAGAGTTTGCTGACATCGTCGTGGATGAACTGTCGCGTTCATTACCACCGATGAGGAGTGTGAGTCACCACATTGACCTCATACCCGAAGCAATTCTACCAAACAAGGCAGCGTACAGGTTGACACCTCAGAAGAATGAGGAGGTCAAAAGGCAGGTACAGGATCTGCAGGATAAGGGACTAGTGAGGGAAAGTCTAAGTCCATGTGTCGTTCCAACGGTACTAAGTCCAAAGAAGGATGGAGGCTGGAGGATGTGTACAGACTCTAGGGCGATAAATAAGATTACCATCAGGTACAGGTTTCCGTTGCCGAGAATGGATGACTTGATGGATTGCCTAAGTGGGGCAAATTACTTTTCCAAAATAGATCTCAAGAGAGGATATCATCAGATCCAGATGAGAGAGGGAGATGAGTGGAAGACATCATTCAAAACAAACGAGGGTTTGTACGAATGGCTGGTCATGCCGTTTGGGTTGACAAATGCACCAAGCACTTTTATGAGGCTGATGAATGAAGTCCTGCGGGAATTCATTGGCAAATTTGTGGTCGTGTACTTGGACGACATACTAATATTCAGCAAGACCAGGGTTGAACACTTGATGCATTTGGCCACAGTGATGAGAAGGCTACAGTAGAAGAAGCTGCTGATAAATTTGAAGAAATGTTCCTTCATGCAGACAAAACTCATATATTTGGGTTTTGTAATATCGGCGAATGAATTGAAGATGGACCCTGAGAAAGTGGAAGTAATCAGGAATTGGCCATCGCCGAGAAATGTTTTTGAAGTAAGGAGCTTTCACGGGTTGGAAAGCTTCTATAGAAAATTCATTCGGAATTTCAGTGGGATCAGTGCCGCAATGATGGACACTGTGAAGAAGCGACATAAATTTTTCAAATGGACAGCCGAGGCTGAGAGGAGCTTCAATCTGTTGAAGCGAAAGATAACGGAACAACCAGTGTTAGTGCTGCCTGATTTTCAAAAGACCTTCCAGGTGAGATGTGATGCTAGTGGATATGCTGTTGGAGAGGTCTTGAGTCAGGATGACAGACCTGTAGCATATTACAGCGAGAAGCTGGATGATGCGAAGCTGAAGTACTCCACGTACGATAAGGAGTTCTATGCCATTATTCAGGCATTGAAAAAGTGGATACATTATCTCATACCCAAGGAATTTGTTCTGTACAGCGATAATCATGCATTGCAATTCGTGAGTCAGCAGGAGAAGTTGAACCAGAAGCATGCGAAGTGGGTAGAATACATGCAGAATTTCACGTTTGTGATTAAGCACATTTCGGGGACTGCTAACAAGGTGGCTGATGCCTTGAGCAAGAAATGTTTGTTGCTGCAGGAATTCAGAGTCAAGACTTTGGGTTTTGAAAACCTGAAGGATATGTATGCAGGTGATACTAATTTCGGGGAAGCTTATGAAGCAGCTGAGAATCCGGTGCTCATGGATAGGAGCCCATGAAATCTTTCTGAGCCGAGGAGTATGATGCAGGAGCATCCACATTTTGATCAAGCGAGCCAGCGCGCGGAGAAAGAGAACACAGCTGGACAGGCTAGCACGTGCATTTTTGAATTGCTTGGAAAGCTGTTGCGCCGCCGTTTGAATGAAGGCATTCAAAGCCAAACGCACTTGTAATATATTGTATATAAGAAGACATTAAATAGTTTTAATGCTGGTAGATAGGGTTAGCTGAAGATTAGACAGTTTTTACTCTTCGGAGGGAAAACAAATATAGGCACCCTCCTTGTACATTGTATTCATTATCATCCTGATGGTTATCAAGCATTAGCATAGAGAGAAATAGAGGACAGAGCAGAGAATTCATGAAGAAACCCCATGTACAGATTGAATTAATAGAAGAAAACTCTTGTTTCAATTCCATGGATGTGTTTGAATTGTTTGTGTTGTTGATGTTATGCTGTTGCATACTTGCTTCTCTTTATGCTTATCTTTTATATGCTGCATATGTTATTGCATATCAGGTTAGAAACCTGAGAGAATGAGTGAATGAGTTTCAATTGTTTCTCTGGTTGAGCCAGGAGATTCCTGCATAGAGTGCAGTTGAATTCCTCCGCATAGAGTGCGTTGAGGGGGCTCTACAGTTAAACTCTTATTCCCTTTTGTCCAGGGTTGCGTTGGATTATTCGAGCCATGAAGGCGGAGCGTCAGTCGAATCTGAAGTCTCAGAGACGAGTCTGAGAGAAGGAGGACCAGACTGAGATTTGTAGGACTTGCACCGGGTCTAAACGACTTCAACTCTTGGAGAGCTATTGGAAGTCGCACACAGGAGTGCGTGAGAGAACTCTGAAGGAGTCTGAGGAACAAAGCTCAAGAGGGATAGCATCTTTGCTTCTCGGTAGGAACAGACCCCAGAGAATTTCACGCAGGGTAAGGTGGTAAAGTGGAGAACTCTTCAAGAGTAAGAGAATCAACGACTTGAAGTTGTCGAGTAGATCTTCGAAACCCCGCAGACTGTCAGATCGCGAAGGAGCGACGAGGGAGTTAACTCGCAGGCGCGCAGAGGAGTCTGTTTTCCATTGCATATCGGCAAATCGGGGTTGGCGAGTGTAAGAGTTACATGCACGTTGATATCGCGAGTCGTGATTCCCCGATCTAATCGGAGCCGTCAATCGTTGGCAGGACAGGTGGCACGAGATCCCGAGGATTCGGGGACTCGGCATTTCGGCGTTTGCAAAGTCGAAAGTAGCACGGGAGAATAGCGAAGTCCCGAGTTGCGAAGGGTCCCACGGAGACGAAGCGAAGGATGGCACGTGGTATTGCGCATCGGCATTCGGGGTTTTGAAAGGTGAGTGCCTAACGACCTTTCATATACCGATTTCCCGATAGGGAAATCCCCGACAGGGTTGGGTCGTTGACCGTTGACTCGGGGATCGGGGATCGGAGTTTCAAAGTGCGTGAGGTGCACACAAGGTTCGCGAGTCCGTGAAACCCGATCTTCCGAAGCACGAAAGGAGGATCGTCGAGAAGACTGTGGGTAAAGTACTCCCGAGGGAGTAGGAAGAGCTTTGACTCTTCGGGCCGTGTTGTTGAAGGTCCTGGTGAGTGCGACCGCCCATTGAGGGGCAGGTAGTCACCAAATCCTTTCATGCTCCTTCCTTCCACCCTCACTTCTTAAGAATCATCAGTTCTTCTTCTTAGACTCAGCTTCTATTTTTATCTTCTGATCTTGACTACAGAGACACTCTCTTCTCACCATTCTTCTTTGTTTACATAATATTCCAACTGGTGTGAGAAATTAAGTATTGTGTCTGTTTGTTTGGACCATCACACCTCTTCATTTTAAATTAACAATAATCTTTATTATTATTCAAGCATTATTGTGAAGGATTTTAATTTAGTAAGAGTGCTTTTCGTAAATCGATCACAGGTATGGATCAATTTATTTTAACTCGATTCCATGTCTTTGCAAATATTGCAGAAACCGAATTC
>SNQJ01S0023525.1:69970-91625 GCA_010110895.2 Picea sitchensis | reverse complement strand
AATCTTCATACAAGACAACCACTATCTCGAAGGCCTCCCCTTTCTTCTTCAGTTCATTTTAAATATTCACAAGCTTGTTAGTGTACCTTTTGTTACCCAAAGGATCGTCGTTATTGTATAAATAATCGTCCATAAAATACAGGCCCACTATCTTTCCAACAAGATAGGCTGCTACCTTTCTTCCTCCATGGATAATAACAAAATCTCACTCTTTAGATACGAGAAAAGACTCTATCTTATGTGCATCTCTCAAGGCCTCCTTCTCCGCCACCCTCTCAGCCCTCAGTCGATCAAATCTCTCTGCAGTGAATGGATATGTTGCAACACCATAAACTTCAATCAAGTCGACACCTTCTTTGGTTACTACTATGCCATATTTTTCCATTAAAGCAAGGGTTGGAAGGCCATCTATTTTAAACTCAAACCAAAATTTCTCCTTGTATCGTATGGAATAGCGAGCCAAGGTATGGTGCGCTGATATTCGTCGAATAGTTCCTCTTAATGGTATTTAGAGATGAAATCGATCTCGAAGTCCCCCTTCTCCAATAGCTTTGTATAGACGTCGGACAGAACATGCTTGATATTTCACGCTTTAGGTGCCAAATTGCATGAAATATACAGACCCACAAATTTCCCTTCCAGTTCTTCAAGTTTCACCTTCTCTCCACTACTTCGGATTAAGAAGAAATTGCATTGGAGCTCATCGCCAAGAAAAGACCTAAGACGGGTTGCAACCATTGTGCATAAGGGAAGGATTTTGAAAAGATATTTGTCCTCAAAGTCCTCGTCGATCCACGAATTGATTGGAATGGCGTTGTGTGGTTAGTGGGTGGGAGAAATTATATTCATCTTTCTATTTCATCTTTCTACTTTTATGAATGTGACGGCTGTCAGTAGCAGACAATTAATCCAACAACCTATCCATGTCATTGCCTGCGATGAACAATACCACAGATTCATGCCAAGCACCTACATATCTGGCATGGTCCACAGACTTGAAGCCATGCAAATACTTTGAACTGATAGAATTATTTCATATTTAGGTTCTTCAATTATTTCATTTATAGAATTTTCAAGGTCATCACTAATTGTAATCTTTATTTCTTCAAGAATGGCACTTATAGTTTCCATAGTGAAAGTATGTGACTTTAACTTGATGTCCCAAGGTTTAGCTTTGATACCAATGTAGCATAAAAGCTATTTATGTGCCTAATAGTCTGAGAATATAATAATAATAATTAATAATTGATATAATATAAAGAGATTATGAATATGATATTTTTATATTAAGAGTAAGAGCTTGTATATATATCCATACAGGGGTGTCTTTTTATGAAGAGATGTGATCCTTCATTATGAGATGTTTCTTTATTAATTATTGATTTATATTGTTTATATTTTATATTATATTTATTTTATTTATGTTCATAAAAAGCATCCCCAAACATGATGTAAGCACTTTTGGAGTAACTCCAAAAGTAATACTCTTCAAATTTGGCAAATGTTTTAGCTCAAAGCTATCACACACTTATTGTAAAAAGGGGATGGATATAGTCTCTAACTTCTAGGATATGAATATGAGGGGTCAAGGGTTATGGTAGAAAACCACAATGAGACATCATTGATAGCGGTCAATGTTGAGTATTAAACTGGTAGCAGTGTGTTTTCATGACGTTTGGATGAAGAAATGGAATTTTTCAAAGGTTAAGGTTACAACCACTTGTTCTCTTAAAGGTAATGCCACAAATAGTCATAATGAGTATGTGGTCAAGGTCATGGATACATGATACACTATGAGGAAGTGCACTTTTACAAAAGATACCTTTGGGTATGGAAAGCTACAATAATGAGATGGCAAAACTACAAGTGAGGGCATTCTACAATTAACAAAATATAGCCGACATCCTCCATGCATTGTAACATCACTTGTTCGTGGGATTTAAAGTTGCACCGTTCCAAGGGAGGCCCAACACAACATTCATCTATGGTGTGGAAGGGATGCATGTCATAGGTAGTGATGTTTTAATAGACGAGAAGACACATGCATATAAGTCTATGTGGGTCCCAAACATTGATAGCAGGACAAGTGTCACAATTTTGCATCCTCCCTTACAAGAAATCCACAACCTCTCAAAGTGCACGTGTTGTTCAACCTGGAAAGATAAATGAGGCATAACCATCACTTTGATTTTTTGATTGATTGTTTGCATTGTAGCCCCATCCACTATACCAGCAACAATTGGAAATACTATAGCAGGCCCACCCTCTTGACAATGGGGACATGTGACAATAGGAATGAGTAGACATTCCAATCATATTCATATCGATGGATTGTGTAGTCCCTCATGCATATCCTACAACACTTCGACATCCTATTCACAACTTGTCACAAACTTCATTTCAACACATGGAATCGTGTGGGGTCCATCTAAGGTTATTATGAAAGAATTAAAAGATTCATTTAAAATATTTCATTCACTAGCTTAAGCATTACAATGCATCGGCTCTAATACATATCCTTACCTCTAACAAACTAGCATTCTTTGATAACAAGTTATCTTGGATGAACAACATTCCAAAATAGAGAATAAAAATTATGGCCTAAATAACTAAGACCCAACAAGAATTTGTTTGTGTCATTAGTATGCAGGTTAATTAAGGAATATAATACCCCTTTAAGGACTAAATTGGATACAATTCCAAGTTTATCTCTAAACTTGACAAACTTATCATTACCAAGTGGTTTTGTCATTATGCTAGCAATTTGCTCTATTGTAGGATAGTAATAAAGACAAATTTCTTCATTGTCAACTAAATGTCTGATGTAAAGGTGATGAAATTCAATATGCTTAGTTCTAGTATGATAGATTGGGTTCTTCACCATCTTGAGAACACTCTAATTGAAACATAAAAGTGAGGTCGATGTTGTTTGTCCAAGTTGAAGATCAACCAATATCCTTTCTAACCACATTTCCTCACAACCTGTGATGACGACTACCTTGTATTTTGCTTCAATGGAAGATAAAGAAACTATAGGTTGCAGTTTACTTTTCCATTAAATGACTCTTGAACCAAGAGTGAACACATAATTTGTTGTGGATTTCCTCTTATCAACTAATCTTACCCTATCATAATCAATATACCTTGCTAGCATGAAGTCAATAGATAGTAGATATAGAATGTCAAAGCCAAGGGTCCCTTTGACATATCAAAGGACTTATTTTGCCAATGTACTTATTGAGACTTAGACATGAATCGAGAGAGACAATTTACTGCAAAATATAGGTTATGTCTGGTGGTAGTGAGATAAATCAAATTACCTACCAATTGTCAATGCAATGACTCATTGACTAGAGGTGAGTCGGTGTAAGTTGAGAGTTTTATCCTATCTTCCATAGGTGTAGATATAGGATCACTTTCAATCATTCTGAATTTTTCTAATAGAGATGTGGCATACTTGAATTTTGATACAAAGATAGTAAGATCAAATCACCAAAAATATACACCTAGACAATAATGAAGCAACCCTAGATATGCAATTTCAAAAACATAACAAATATCGGATTTCACCTTTTGAATCATGCTGGCATTGTTTCTAGTGATGGCAAGATCATTGACATAAACAATTAGGATCAGTATGTCATCACCACTAATTTTTACATAGACAATGTGTTTATATTAGCTTTTTTTAATCCAGAATCTCTAAGACACTAATAAAGTTTGAAATACCAGGTCCAAGGAGCCTTCTTAAGTACACAAAAGGATTTTACCAACTGGAAAACTAGACCTTTATTTTCAAGATGTTGAAACCCTTGTGGTTATGCCATGTAGACCTCCTCCTCAAAGTCTCCATTCAAGAAGGATCTTTTAACATCCATTTAATATGCCT
Source organism: Picea sitchensis (assembly GCA_010110895.2). Lineage (NCBI taxonomy): Eukaryota > Viridiplantae > Streptophyta > Pinopsida > Pinales > Pinaceae > Picea > Picea sitchensis. The sequence goes on along the minus strand of SNQJ01S0023525.1, from coordinate 87,736 downwards.
TCCATCCAAAATGAGCAGTAATGGAGATAACCAACTAAAAAGTTACCATTTTTACCATAGGAGCAAAAGTTTATGCATAGTCTACCCTTCCTTCTCAACACATCCTTTGTCGAAAATACAAGCTTTGTACTTGTCCAAAGAACCATTTGATTTACATTTGATTTTATAAATCCATTTATAACCAATGGATTTCTTCCCTTGAAGAAATATTGACAACACCCAAATCTTATTTTCCATTAATGCGTCACATTCCATCTTCATGGTAGCTTCCCATTCAGTGTTTCCTTTGGCTTATTCAAATATGCTAGGCTCAAACATTGTGAAATGACAAAAGTTAGAGAAAATATTCCCTACTCACTGCCTTGCGCAATTTATTGCCCCGATCATGTAGATCGACCTTATATTGTCTTTAGCAACTCATCTTCTCAAACATACTTCATTGTGGTATAGTATCACTTTGGTCTCTTTTATTGACCCTCCTAATATTCTTGTGAAGTCTAAGAATCACTCTCTTCTCCACTAGAACCCCCCCTAGAATTTGTTTCTTCGATGTTTCCATCTGAGGGTCATGTTTGATTTCAACACTAGAACATGTTCCACAATCAACTACAATTACCCTTACACTATTGTCCATGGACTTACCATTATTCGAGAAGAATGAAATTTTCTCATCTATAACATCTCTATTAACCACAATTTTGTTCATAGAGACATGTAGTAGTCTATATGTTTTATATTGTTCATTGAAGCCAACAAACATATAAACTTTTCTTTTTGCATTAAATTACTTCTCTTTTCCTTAGGAATATAACTGAAAATATGGAGATAAATTACAGAAGACTTTTCACATAACCATGATTCCTCGATAGTGATATTCTATAAATCTTTACAACAACTTCTATTAAGGATGTATTCTATGGTATTTACAATGTTTTCCTCGTAGTAATATGGCACATTTTGGTTGTGCATCATGCACCTTGCCATCTCCATAACTATCTTATTCCTCCTTTCCATGATTCCAATTTGTTGTGGAGTGTATGGAGTGATATATTTCTTTTCTATGTTTTCTATTTTGTAGAATTCCCTGAACCAAGTTGAAAAAAACTCACCTCCATTGTCATATCTTAGAGCTTTGACATGTTTACCTATTTGTTTCTCTAGCAAAGCTTTCCATGCTACACAATCATAGAAACAATATGACTTCTTATTCAAAAACTAAACCCACATTTTCCTTGAAACGTCATAAACCAATAGTAGGAAATACCTTGTGGGTGTCTTCATAGGACCATGTAGATCAACATTGACGTAGTAACAAAGCCCTGCAACAAGTATAACACCTACATGATTGTGCTCTTCCTTTAGAATGCACAATGGAACTCATGTTTCGACATGTAATCAAAATTTCAATTTCTTTTGTTAATACTGAAATAGAAGAAATTGATTACAATCACAAGAACACATACATGTTATGAATCCTTGCCTTTATCATTTATTACATAAATACCTCTGATTACAACGTGACCAATAAATACATCCTTCCTCTTCAGACTAGCATTGGTTCACTGAGTTGTTCCTTTGTGTATTACACAATCTTTTCTTGATCATGTTCTCTATGGCGATTTGAACCACTTCAATCGACCCCTAGTGAATCTCGATTCAATTCTTCACCATATGATCAACCCCTCACCGCCTTTTTCCCTCTCTTTTTATTCCCAATGCCTCATTTGTCTATTCATTTCTATCCATTGAGAAGATGGATAGTCATGGCGGTTCATTGTCCAACCGTTTCCCCAATTTGAAATGTGTCCCCTCTTATTTCACTAGTGATATTTACTTCGTGTTCAATATTCATGAGACATGTGGATTGAACTTGGAGTTATAATGTTGATTAGCAGCATAAAATTCCTGCATAATTCTTGTAGCATGGAGTTGCAACATAGAATCATGTAGCATGGAGTTGCAACATAAATCATGTAGCGTGGAGTTGCAACACTTTCATTTGTAACAAGGAGTCACAATGCGAGCGACATAGTAGAGTTGCAACCATCCTTATTCGTCCTAAATCGACTTGTACATAATTGAAATGTTTTTGGGTGATGGGGATTGCCCATAACCAAAGATGCTCCTGCATCAGACACCCTTGGTAAGAAAAACCCTGAGATCCCATCTCATGTGGTTATTTCTTTAGAGGATGAAGAGTTTTATAGGTGTAATAGTTCTTCTTCAGAAACTCGTGATGCATCATGAGACCCTCTATTTTTGCACTTGACTAAATATTCCAGATACTCCTTGTTGCGAGTTTTTTTACCTATCCTTGTGGCCAAAATTTATTCCACTTCTTCAGCTTGCTTGACAGTAATTGTTGTTCCCATCCATCCAAAGTACCTTCATCGTCACCTTTTTATCCTTCATGAAACTCATACAAATCAACAACATTGAATGCTGGAGATATATCGAACTTGTTCGGGAGTTCCAATTGATAAGAATTATCAGAAATTCTCCTCAAGATTATGTACAGTCTTATTTTATTATATTTAAGTTTGTTATATGTACCTCTGGTAAATTGTTCCTTTCTCAAGTGAGCCATGGCTAACTCACCTTCTTTAAATATTTTTTGCCTTCACCGCAGATTTGTTCTCTGTTTATTTTGGTTATTTCTTGCATTTAGTTTCTGCTTCACCTTCTCATACAGTTCCTGCGTACTGTCTGCAAAATCATTTGCATCAACACTCATTTTATCTCCTAGATCCAGTAAATCAACCAAATATACCACCCCATTAGGTGACCTTCCATAAACAATTTGAAATGGGATCTTTCTTGTAGATTTGTTCACTGAATCATTGTAAGAGAATTCAGCTTGTGCCAAAACTAAATCCCATTGTCTAGGATTTTCACCACTCAAACTTCTCAATAAGTTTCCCAAACTTCGATTAACTACTTCGGTATGCCCATCTATTTGGGGATGCCAGGATGAACTATAATATAGCAACTTAGAACCCAAATTTTTCCAAAGTGTTCTCCAAAACAAAACTTGTGTCTCTGTCTAAAGTAATGCTCCTCAATATACCATGTAACCTTACCACTTCTCTGAAAAATAAGGTAGCCACTTCACTAGCATCACTTGTCTACTTACATACTACAACATGTTCCATTTTTGAAAAATTATCTACTACCAAAACCACATAATCATGCTTCCTATGTGTCATAGGTAGTCCAAAATAAAATCCATGTTTACATCTTTCCACGGTCTTTCAGGTAGTGACAATGGAGTGAAAAGTCATGTATCATGACTTCTACCTTTGGCTAGTTGACAAACTCTACAACACTCAACAATTGTTTTGATTTCTTTGTAGATGCTAGGCCAAAAGTATCATTCTTTCACCAATGTTGTGGTCTTGTCCATGCCACAACATCCTCCTAAACCGCCATTGTATAAATCTCTAATGAAATTCAAGTGTAATGAACTCTGTGGAATACACAACTGTTGGTTATTAAACAATAATCCTTCTTGAGTATGGTAATCCCAAAATGTCGTTCGGTCCATACTCCATGATTCTTTGCACGCTTTCCAAGCCTCTGCAAAATTTGCATCCTCTTCATACAACCATTTCACACATTACAAACTTACCACTGCAACTGACATGGTGTTTAGAAATATTGTCCTCCGACTCAATGCATCGACAATTTTTTTTGATTTCCCTTACATGTGTTTCAAAACAAACATATAACTTTGTAAAAGTTCTACCCATTTATAATGCTTATGATTCAATTTACTTTGGTTGTTAATGTATTGCAACGCCTTGTGATCAGTAAAAAACAAAACTCCTTTGGAAGCAATTAATGTCGCCACTTCTTCAAGGCCTAGATGATAGCATAAAAATCGTGATCATAAACATAGTATTTCTTCCTCGCTTCATTCAACTTCTCACTGAACAATGTTATCACTCTACCCTCTTGGCTCAAAATTGCTCCAATCATTGTTCCACTTGCATCATAGTCTACTTGAAATACCTTATTGAAATATGGAAGTGCCAACACTGGTCGTTTTGTTACCTTTTTCTTCAAGTCCTCAAATGACTTCTTTGTTGCTATTGTCCATTGAAATGTGCCTTTCTTTATGCATTCATTAAGAGGCGCACAAATTTGACTGAAATTCCTAATAAACTTCCTACAGAAACTCGTTAGTCCATGGAAACTCCTCACATCAAAAGTGCATTTAGGTGTTTGCCAATCTAAAATAGTCTTTTCCTTCTCAGAATCCATCTTTAAACCTTCTTTGGAAACCATAAAACCCAAGTATACAAGCTCATTTTTAAAAAACATACACTTCTTTAGATTTATCAGCAATGCCTCCTCTTTCAATTGTTGTAACACTTTATTCATGTGCTCCAAATGTTCCTCTTTGCTCATGCAAAAAATCCGAGTGTCATCTAAGTATACGACAACAAAGTTTCCCAAAAACGGTTTCAAAACTTCGTTCATAAGCTGCATGAATGTACTAGGTGCATTATTTAACCCAAATGGCATAACTAACCACTCTAACACCCATATTATGTCTTGAATGTTGTCTTCCATTCATCACCTTCCCTAATCTGAATTTGATAACAACCACTCTTCAAATAAATCTTTGTGAAGTACTCAGCGCCACTCAAACAGTCCATAATATCATCCATTCTCGGTAAATGAAACTTCTACTTGATGGTAATCTTATTCATATCCCGTGAATTTGTACACATCTGCCACTCACCATTCTCTTTCGGTGTAAAAAATGTTGGTATTACGCAAGGACTCAAACTTTATCGAATTAATCCTTTTTAAGTAACTCATGTACTTGCCTAATTACCTCTTCACTCTCTGTTGGATTCATTCGATAAGGTGTTTTATTTGGTAAACTTGATCTTGGTATCAAGTTGATCTGGTGCGATATACTTCTCGATGGAGGTAACTCTATTGGTAAATAACCTACTACAATTTCCTTAAATTCTTTCAACAAATGTTGAATCTTTGCTGGTATAAAATTCCTTTTCTCAGTTTCCCAAATCCTTTTTGGCATTATGTCCAAACAACAACCATTTTGTTTTTTCTCTCTTAGAAACTCTTTAGCATAACATAACATGATTCGGATGCTACTGCTATGCATATTATTGTTGTTATTGTCATCCATAACCTTGTTTTTATTGTTGTTCATAACCTTGTTACTATTGTTCATACCCTTTTCCAACATTGGTATCAACTTATAACGATGTCCATCCTTGAAAAAATCATATGAATTCTCTCTGCCATCGTGGAATATGTTGGCAATGGAAGTCACTCCTGGATTGCAGCAGGAGCAGAGCCCGGCGCCCATCAGTTTATGTCACGATTTGTGTATGAAAGGGAGTGATCGAATGGAATTAAACTCAGACGATACTGTTTCAACTCCGAAACTAGGCCAGGCATACATGGGAAAGTGAGGTCTTAGATATATTCCAGACAGTGAGTTGTAGTAAGGGTGAGTATGGGGAAGACTTGTATCAGAGAGATGCAAAGGTATGTTGTCAACATCTGGTTTCTAATAGACTGTGGGAGAAGGCATTTAAACGCAAGGTCTTCTTACATTCAAACGCAGAAAACCAGAGAATACAATAGTGCCACAATAAATCTTTTATCATAACACAACTGCAATAATTCATGTGAATCAGTCAATCATGAACTCCCTCAGTATGAGATGAAAACTAGATGGAATAAGGAAACTGTCTTTCATAAACAAGAAATATTACATATAGATGCATAACCAGAGAACTAGAGTGTGTTAAAACTTTACAATCGGGAGCTTCGCTCTACCATCGATAGATTGAAAAATCTCAAAACTAAGTACATATACTCCTAAACATTTGCCCAACAGAGGCCTCCTGGACTTTCAGGACGAGGAGTCTCTTCAATCAAATCTGGCCTGCACTCCTCTGTCATACGCCACCTTAATTCTGCATGGCTTGCGTTAGGGGGTAGCCGAGCCCTTAAATGTTGAATTGGCGTGCGCAGGCTTCCCTGGTGAGTTGAGGACTCGGCGTGGCTTCCATGGAAAGAACAAGTACAGAGGGCCATCTCGGGTAAGCCTTTCGGCCGGGACATCCATACTTTGCAATTAATGAGTGAGGCGAGGCTTCAACCACCCTCTTTCTTCTTCATTCATTCCCAACAGGTATTGGGATCTAGATTACGTCGAACCGGCAGCTGGAGAACACAATACCCCCTTCTGAAACTCAACTCAGTGCTTTTGGGCCTCCCCTTTGCACAGTCCCTTTAACTTTCTCAAGTGACCACGGGCCGTGACCCTACGTCTATATTCTAGAGTGCTTTTGGCATTTCGAGGTTCGTCTCGTCGAATGATAAATGCTAGCGCCCATCCTCCAGGTCTGCTCCTTGTGACCAGGCGCCAAAACCATGGGCCCGAATCTGGGCGCTATCAGCACTTCAGGGTTCGAGGTTTCGGGAGGTGAAAAGACGAGGTGCGCTTACCCCTTGAACTTATGAATGCCGACGTGACACGGATGTGCGTCGCGCGCCCTTCAGATGAACGGCCCAGATAGTATTCGCTATTATAAAAGGGGGGGAGGGGGGGGCACCCCCATTTACAGGCTCGCTTGATGTGACATAGTGTTGGGATCGTGAGCTTGGCTCCAAAGGTGCTTTCGGCGTTTTGTCGATCGACGATTTCAACTGTAAAAAATGGGAGGCTCCTCGTCTTCCGAAACATCGATCCCCGATACGCCGACTGACTTCCACCTATCTCAACTGGATCGGACAACCCAGATTTGCCTTGAACCATTGGCGCTATCCTTCGTGCTAAATCCCGAGCAATGCACGTCGATCGGTTTTGTAGGTGGATCTCGGCTGCCGACAGCAAAACTTCACCCGCTCGCTTGACTTTTGATCGGAAAAGAGATTCTCCCGCGTTGCGTTGGGGCGCTTCCCGGGCTACCTACAGACCTGGGTACTTTTTTGCCCAAGACAATAATTGTCGCTAACAGAATACCTTTATGTCAAACATCCACGTTCTCCCAAGCAATACATGACATGCATTCATCTCTATCACGTAACATAAAACTCAATAAACATTGCTCAGTCACAGTCACTTGCTATCCTTTTTGCAACCATGAAAATCGTTATAGATTAGGATGTGGAATGCTTTTCAACCTCAATTTCTCGATTACTTTAGTGGATACTAAATTTTATGTACTTTCTCCATATATGACAAGATGACAACACGTATCCTGAATTTTACATTTAGTTTTGAACACTCTCTTTCTCTGTTTAGGTTCTTTTGTTACCTTTGTCTCAGGCTTGAGTAATACTCTTCTCAACATCAAGTTTTATTATTTTTCTTGTTGAAGTACTTCCACATTCCCACCAACAACTGTGGTCTCATCTTCCTGGGTGACTTGCATCCTAGCCTCATTTCTTCTCGTTGTGTTCTATCTCTTTGGACATTTGGATGCTTTGTGACCCTCTACACCACATCTATAACATGTAATCACATACGTACCTCAGCCAAAACTTCTGCCTCTGTCAGTACTTCTTCCTCCTCTTTTATTTTGACTATTGGTCGCTTCATCCTCCTTCTTACTATCTTTAGTATCACTTTCTATGCCTCTGCCTCTAGTTCCTTTTCCCCGAAACTTTTGATGCAATCTTATGTCAAGTTTCTTCCACTTACAAAGCAACCTTATAGGCTTCGTCTACATTACAAAAGTAATGTGTACTCATCTCATCTTGAATATGATACTTCATCCCGTTCACATATCTTGCCACTCTTTGATACTCTAGTTCTTTTATCCCTGACCTGAGTGATAGCTTGAATAAGTCTTCAGTATATTCATGCACATATGTCTCTTTCTGGCTGAGATTATGTACTTGTCTACACAAGTTTTGTTTGTAGTCAATAGGTAAAAATTTCTCTTTGATTTTACTAACCATCTTCTTCCAAGCTTTAATCTTCTCTAATATATTATCTACTCTGTCTTTATGTAGCATATCCCACCAAAGTGCAACATGTCCTTTCAACTTTGTAATGGAAAAATGAACATGATTGGGATCTTGAACATTCTCATACTCGAAGTATCTTTCAAGCTCTCCTATCTAATCTATAAAAGTTTCGGCCCTCATACTGCCATTGGACCATGAAACTTCAACCCGTACGCTACCTTTGTTACTCAAGAAGGATATCAAACGCATTGTTGGGTCTCCTTCCTCAACATTTTGTTCAACTTCAATCTCTTCCTCATATTTTGAATCTAAATCAACTTCTCCATTTCTTATATTCTCTAACTCTTTTATTCTTCTTCTTAATTCTTCAAGTTCTCTATTCCTCTCACCTCCTTGTGCTTCTCTTTCTCTTCGCAGTGGCATCCTTACAAGTTGTCTTGCAACCCTCACTCAGACCAACATTCACAGGCCTTACCTCCAGGCATTGTTCTCTCACAACTTAGGAACTGAACCTGCTTTGATACCACTTGATACAGTAACAAATCCCTGCAGCAAGTCCAATACCTACAGGATTGTGCTCTACCTTCATAATGCACAACGAAACTCATGTTTGGACATGTAAATGAAATTTAAATTGCTTTTGTTAAGACTGAAATAGAAGAAATTGATTGCAATCACAAGAACACAAACAAGCTATGAATCCTTGCCTTTATCATTTATTGCATGAATTCCTCTGATCACAATGTGACCAATAAATACATCCTTCATCGCCAAACTAAAACTGGTTCACTATGGTGTTCCTTTGTGTAATACATAGTCTTTTCTTGATCCCATTCTCTGTGGCGATCTTAACCACTTCAATTGGCCCCTAGTGATTCTTGATTCAATTCTTCACCAGACGATCAACCCCCCACTTCCTTTTTCCCTCTCTTTTTATTCCCAATGCCTCCTTTATCGATTTGTTTCTATATGTTGAGAAGATGAACAGTCATGGCGGTTCACTGTCCAATTGTTTCCCCAATTCAAAATTTGTTCCCTCTTCTTTCACCAACGATTGTCACTTCACGTTCAATCTTCATGAGACATGTGGACTGAACTTGGAATCAGAATGTTGAGTAGCAGCATAAAAATTCCCAAATAATCCATGTAGCGTGGAGTTGCAACATAGAATCCTATAACATGGAGTTGCAACATAAATCATGTAGTGCAGAGTTGCAGCATAGAATCTTGTAGCGTGGAGTTGCAACATTGTCATTTATAACAAGGAGTCACAACACGAGCTGCAGAGTAGAATTGTAGCCATCCTTATTCGTCCTAAATCGACTTGTACATAATTGAAATGTTTTTGGGTGATGTGGATTTCCCAGAACCAAAGATGCTCCTGCATCAAACATGTTCTAGGTCCAAAACTCCTTTGACTCACATTGCTTTATCTGTATCAAATGAATGTCGATTTTTTTTCCCATCTAATAGCTTGTACATGCATTATGGCTTTCCTGGATGGATGGAATATTATCCACCATATTAGTCTTACTACATACAGATAAATATTGTTAACTTAGGTGTCCATACCTTTCATTCCAAAGTACATTGGTATTCTCTACCACCATTAGAGAAAATTTGGGTCTAAAATGGGCCTCTGAAGGAAAATATTAAACTAGTAAAAGCATATGCCACATCACACTAAGAATATGCCATGTCACACTAAGTTAGAGGTGTTATCTACTGGAGATTAATCTATATTGTCTCATTAATGATAATTTCCAAGAAAGATAGGCTAATGTAGAGTTAAGAAGTGAGACTTTAAAATAATAATAAAAGATTAAGATTCTTGTGTACACAATAAATTATGTAGTCCAAAAAAATATAGATTTATATTATTTTTATGTAGAATAATTCATAATTAATTAAATATACTATAATTGTTTTATATACTTATAAATTTTAAGCATATACTATAATATTATATAGTATATGCTTGATATACTTGATAAATTTTAAGCATATACTTGATATAGTATATATGTGATAAGCATATGTTATGGCACACTAAGTTGTTTAATTTAGATGGGACCGTCTACTAACACCCTTCAGATCCCAGCGGTGGTGGTGGAGGCAAGTGAATACTTTGAGTGAGATCATCTTAGGATCCTAAAATCAGATGATGAGTATCGACGCATTAGGGATAGAATTATGTCGAAGGCTACTTTTGTCGGAAGTGAGTCAGTTATGGTGTTTAAGGAACCATCTTTCACTACTCAGGGAAAGATCTCTCAGGCAACCTTAAACGACGGTGATCATAGTGTCGGAACTCAAGTGGGGGAGGATATTCATAAGGATAGTATAGTTTAGAAGGTGCATGATACATAGGTTAATGGTTTCCAATCAGAGGAACAATCTAAACCAAAACTCTCTGGGCAGGCAGCCAAAGCTTAGAGGAAGATTAAATCGTGGAAGGTTTGCTCGGATACTCATATATGCATATTAGAACAAGATTTAACTATGGATAATGTTTCGACCTTGGTAAATAAAGCTTTGGTGTGGAAGTTGGAGTACCTCAAGATGACTAAAATGGAAATGAAGTCATGGGTTCATGATAGTTTGGGTTCTCTGCTTGGTTATTGTCCTTTGGTAGATGCTTTGTCTAATAACTAGTTTTGCTTCCATTTCAATTTAGAGATTGATGTCCAGCCTATTGGAAGTCATTTTTGGGTAATTAATCAGGGCTCGTTGGTGTTGTGACCGTGGCATCCGACTTTCAATCCATGGAAGGAAGTATTTCCTAGAAGACATTTGCAGTGCCTCCTTCCTGACCTTCCCCTTCAGTTTTGGTCGCGAGAGATTTGTATTTATGTTGCCAATTCTATTGGTCGCTTTATTCATCTAGATGGAAAGATATTTATCGACCCATAAAAAAGAATGTCGAGAGTTTTGGTTGAATTGCAAGTGGAGGAGGTTTTACCTGCATAGTTAGATATACATTAGGAAGGAGGTATCCATATGCAACGATTGGATTTTTTGAAGGTTCCATTCTGTTGTCATTGATGCAGGAAGACGGGACATCTCAAGAGGGATTGTCCCATATTTTCCTCTATGTATGATAGTGTATTTGATGAAGGGGACTTGACACCATATTTTTCTTAGAAGTTGGTGTCGTCGATGGAAGATATCAAGGAGGAAGACACAAAGAAAAAATTGCAGACGTCTCAATTAGATGATTTGGAAGTTGCAACCCTTATTGGTAAGTTGAATTATTCCATGTCTCAGTTAATGAAGTCCCTGTCATTGGATGAGTTGAAAATTTTTGATGATATTGTCCATGAATTATTGGTTGTGGATAAAAAGACTATTGTGCCTGAGCTTAATCATTCTTGTTTGAATGATTTTTTTCTATCTCCCTCTGTCAACTTAGAGAAGGATGGGGGAAATAATTCGGTGGTGAATGGTATTTCTGGTTCAGTTATGGAGGGGTTTGAACATCAAGATTCTCGTGCAAACGAGGATATGCCAAAGGACCTATCTAGTCCTGGGTATGAGGGGATTATAGTTTTTGGTAACCCCATTCTGTCAAATGTTTTGAATGAGTGGATTCCCTCCCTCATTAGGTCAAGGTTTTCTAAACCTTTGGGTGACTTGGTGGCTTTCCCTTCTGTTGGAGTTACTTCACACGCACCTAGGATTTCTTTTTCCTAAGGTTTTTCCTTGTTTATTAGTCATTATCCAGTCTCCTATATTTTAGGGGAGAATATTCCACCTAGAGAATATTCTCTTTCAGTTGACACTTCAGTTTGACTAGTTGAGTTAATTTTAGATGTTGCATTGGTTTTATCACCATGAAACATTGGGATCGTCACCATGCTAATTAGACCTTGCCTTGGGATCATCACCAGACTAGCGCATTATCGTTGATTCCCTAAGTTAAATCATCACTACTCTGTGTTCAGTCAGTTAACTGAAGACTAGTTGACTCGTTAACTCAACTAGGCGGCAGTTCACTCTCGTAATTGCCTGAGAGACTACACTAGGTGGCAGTTCACTCCTGTAATTGTTGGTGTGTGTCCAGATCACTCTAGACCACCACTATGGCGCATTGGTTCTCCTCCAGTACACGCTCATTGAGTTATACAGAGTATATCATGTGTAAATTATTCTTTATTCACAACGCTTAATCAAAATTCTTTCATTCTTTCTCTCCTTCTTCTTCTTTCTCCAATTCTCTCTACAAATGTTTGTATTATTATTTAGCTAGATCTATTATATGTAGGTTCAACACATTTACATGGTATCAGAGCCGACAGACTGCTAAGAAAAATCTACGCCAAAATTTTTGCAGGTACAAAAGATTGAAGACAGCGGAAAGATGGATTTCCAAAAAGAAATCATTCTTACACCTTACAACTATTTTGCATGGAAGGAGAAAATATCCATACATCTCTGAACCAGAGGTTTGTACAGGTTAAACTTGAATACAGATACAGAACCGACATCATCCATAGAAAAATTCAAGTACTTAAATCGCATGGATGAAGCACTCAAAACAATTTGCAGTCTTATTTATCCCGATCTCCTTTTTCACATATCTTCCTATAAGACTCCTAATGAATCCTGGACCACCTTGGAAGGGATCTTTGTAAAATAGGATGTGATGAGGGAACACATGTTGGAGGTGGAACTGCTCACATTGGATCCAAAAAGCTTCGACAATACCCAAGATTTCTTTACAAAATTCGAGGATTTATTGTCGCAACTCAAAGCTTGCGGGGTTGATAAATCGAAGGAGGAGAAACAAATGGTTCTCACCATTCTCTCCAACCTTGGTCCTGAATTATTTGTATTCGTATCCACATTCCATTCTGTCAGATTCGCCTCTGAAGCCACCTGGAAGATGCCTTCTCTTGAGGAATTTATCGAAGCATTGACATAAGAGCAAACCAAGCTCATCAACATGGGCACACTCAAAGGCCCAAGGATGCATGCACTCACTGTGCATGATGGAAACCACAAATATCAGAAATATAAAGATAAAGATAAACGGAAAGCTCGTGCACATCCGAAGAAGGAAGGGTACACAAAACCCTTCACCGATGCCTCTGAATCCAAAGGGAAAAGGGGAAGAAAAGAGGAGAAATGCACGTACTGTCACAAGGGATTCCATTCGGAATCTGCATGCATGCAAAACAAAATAGATCTGATGTCTCAAATACTTCAGCAAAACAACCTTGGAGATCGCATCCCCGAGGGTGCCAAGAAGAAGAAGCCAGAAGATCTGAATTCCAAGAAAGGCAATTCTAGCCATGCCTTGATTGCCATCAACTCCTCTCCCAATGCTTGGATCGTTGATTTAGGAGAATCACATCACATGGATGCATCAGAAGAAGTATATTCTTCATTAGATGCATGCAAAGGTACTCCTATTCTGATGGGGGAAAACTCTTTTGTCGAAGTCACCGGCAAAGGAAGGATTGAACTCACCAAAGGAAGCTTCGAGAATGTGTTGCACGTTCCCAAACTTTATGTCAACCTTCTTTCCGTGTATCAGATGATGAATTTCGACACTAGAAATAAAGTCATATTCACACCAAATTCTGTGGACATCTACGACATGCAAACCAACTCCAGGGTTGCTACCGGTGAGGTAAATCATCAGTCTAGATTGTATACTTTTTTTGAATTCATTGAACCTGATTCTGCTTTACTGCTTACTCATGCTGATGAAAGTAGTATGATATGGCACGAAAGGTTTGGACATTTGAATTTCAGATACATGCAACAACTTACCAAGAAAATATTTGTTGATGGTCTACCAGAAATCCATTTCTCCAAGGGAGTGTGTGAGGGATGTGTTCTCGGAAAACACCCTCAAGAGAATATCGGCAAAGGAAAGTCTTGGCAAGCTTTTGCACCTTTGGATCTAATCCACAGTGACCTTATGGGTCCTTTTCCGCATCCATCCATCAACAAAGAAAGGTTTGTTCTCATTTTTGTTGATGATTTCTCATGTTTTACTTGGATCTACTTTCTCAGGCAAAAACATGAGGTCTTTAAACACCTCAAAGATTTCAAATCCCTGGTTAAGACACAGTCCGGAAAGAAGATCAAAGTCCTCTGAACTGATAACGGGGGAGATTATGTAAATCATGATATCCATAATCTTTGCCATGAGGCAGGGATTCAGTTGCAACACACAGTTCCCTATACTTTGCAGCAAAACGGAGTTGCTAAGCGGAATAACAGATCTCTAAAGGAGATGGCATCTTGCATGTTTCATGAAAATTCACTACCACGGAGACTATGGGCCGAAGCACTTAATTGTGCAACATACATCCAAAACATATCTCCCCGTATATTTTTCAAGGATAAGACCCCCTACGAGGCTTGGAGCAGCCTCAAACCGGAATTGACCCACTTTCACATTTTTGGTTCACGTGCATGGGCCTAGATTCCCTCTGAAAAGAGGAAGGCACTTGATCCACAAAGCATTGAGTGGATTTTTGTTGGGTACCCTGACGATGTGAAGGGATATAGTCTTATTGATCTTTCCTTGGACTGACTCATCATTGAGCGAAGTGTCCAATTCAAGGAAAGTGTATCGCATGCATCTCAGCAGTTGCATGTAGACAACTTCATTCTTCCACCTGTCTGAGATAATGAGCATGCACATGCCGACTCTTCTTCAGACGAGAGTTATGATTCAGAGGACTCAGACGATTCAGATTGAGAGTCAGTACAGTCAGATGCAGATTCAAAGCATCCAGATGCAGTTGCAGAGCCAGAGTAGAGGCTCGAGTGGGCACAAACTACTCTTCAAGATGCAGGGGATCTTATTGGTGATCCAGCCGATACCAGGAGGACTCGATATGATTTTGAGAAGCCTCATATTTCACTCACTTCCACTGAACCATTTTCCCCCAGGAATCTTTTCTTGGTTCAGTCTTCAGATCCACATTCTTATGGCGAGGCTGCTGGAAATCCCTTTTGGGAATCTGCCATGCATGATGAGTACAACTCCCTCCTCGAGAACCAGACTTGGGTTCTAGTTCCCCTTCCTTCTGGGAGGAAACTTGTCAGATGCAGATGGGTGTACAGGACCAAGAGCGCAATGGATGGACAGATTAGCAGATACAAAGCCAGGCTTGTTGCCAAAGGCTTTCAACAGGTTCATGGTATTGACTATGATGAGACCTTCGCTCCAGTAGTGAAGATGTGTTCCATACGATTGGCACTTTCCATTGCGACGGGCAAGGGATGGGAAGTCTGTCAGATGGGCGTGAAGAATGCATTTCTTCACGGTGATCTCTCTGAGGAGATCTACATGGAGCAGCCCTAGGGATTTATGCAGGACTCATCTTTGGTCTGTTGACTGAAGAAGTCCCTTTATGGCCTCAAGCAGGGTTCGAGGGCATGGTATGCCAAGATGGACTCCTACCTGTTGTCACAGAACTTTGTACGTTGTAAATCAGACCCAAATGTCTACATGCTCAGGATGGGTGATTCACTTCTACTTTTAGTTTGGTATGTTGATGATTTGTTGATCACTGGTTCCTCGACTTCAACGATTGTTGTAGTCCAGAGGATTCTACATGACAGGTTTTTTATGATGGACATGGGTCCGCTACACTTCTTTCTTGGACTCGAGATCAGTCATGATGCATCAGACATCAAACTATCTCAAGCCAAGTATGCATGAGATCTCCTTGAGAGATTTCACATGACAGATTGCATGTAAGGTCTCTTCAAACAGAGCCTTATAAAACAAAAACAAAAAATTGATTAGAGAAATGCTATCCTAACATTTTCACAATTTCATAACCAACATATAACCATTCATAACCAACATATAACCATTCAACTTAATTAAAATTTATGAGCAGATCATAATAAATTATATAACACAACAAAAAAATGAAAATACATACCTCTAACTGATTCTACTGTTGTTCTCCAACTCTGCCTGATGCTCTGCCCAAAATCGTATAACCACCCAGCCAGCTAGGAACAGAGCCTCTCTGGCTCCCTAACTCCAAGATTCCGTAAGGATTCCTAGCCCCCGAGCCCAAAACTCCCAGCAACAGGCGCCCCCTTGTAACAGTCCTACCACAAGCTTCTCCAGCCAAAACCCGTAATACAGTCTTCCCATCTCCCCTCCAAAAATATCCCTTAAAAATGCTGCAATACAATATCCTAATATGAAAATAATGCTCCCTGCCAAAATTCCCCTTCTCCCGAGTGTTTTCCCCCTCATATCCTCCTTTTCCTTTTTCCCCATTCACTGCCTTCTTCCTTTCATTAAGACTCACCCACCTCATCCCTCCATTCAATGCCAACCACCTTATCCCCTTCTCCTTAATGGTTCCATCATTCGATATGTTAAGTTTTCATTTAATAAATTAAATTTTATTAAACTTAAATTCATTAACCAAATATTTAATGAGTTAATTAATTAATTAATTAATATACATTAAACAATTAATAATTCAGGACAATTATTTAAACTTAATATACTTTAAACAATTATTTAACTATGACAATTAATTATTTAACTAGGGTTATTACATACACCCACCCTTCAGGAAACTTCGTCCCGAAGTTAAAGTATTTTAAGATACAAGGGAAAGACACAGGGTTCACACATTCATATCCAACAACCAACATTATCAGTAGGTAAGCCAAGAAAACTCATACATACTAGTGTACATGTGCAATAAATGCATGTGTAGCTAGTACAGACAAGTCTCGTGCATGTACTAATAACAATAACTATCACCTCTATTGTAATTTTTGTATGCATCCAATCCATTCAACAAGACTATTCATTGTATAAAAGATAATAACCCAATCAAATGTTTTTGAAATCCCTTAATTAGAATTATCTAGCTCAACAATGTTATTTAGACAATTGTAGTTTAGTTAAGTAATTATGAATATTCATATATACACATTTTCTTTTCAGAAGGAAAAACAATAAATTCCACCATAAGGAAAATCTCCATACACTGTCAACTATTTCTACTCATCCTTCCTCCCTAACTTACTTCCATCTTCCATTCCTATCCTTCCTCTGTTGGACTATCTTGGAGCGTCAACTATATTGACCTAACTCCAAATAGAACTCGTAAGCGGAAGTGTCACTATCTTGACCAAGCAATTGACAGTCATCATCACACGTCTAGGGGAGCGTGAGCTAACACCGTCCTCCCATGACTCCAGGTTTCAGAGGATACACGGTGGAAAATGCCTCCACCCCTCCTAACAGGACTAGGGTCCACACCCTATAATGTAATATACAGTGGCACCGTGTTGCTGGGAGTTTTTTCATCGTTTATTCGGTTTTACGCAGTCTCACCACTTGAAATCCTGCACTGGTCCACATATCATAACATTGCATTCAAACCAATATAATTTCACATACAAAGATTCATACCATATTGTTTCTCAGTCGATGGTCATCACATCCACTTTTATTACCATTATCCCTTGGCTATTTCATATCCCAATGACCTGTAGATTAGTCTGTAACACAATTCATACATATTTATGCATTATCATCATGTAATTGCATACAACCATAGTTTCAATTTAGTATCCACGTACCAACAACTTTAACATCAAAGTTTTCAAGTTGGAAATAGATCTTATAATATCCCATAATTCAATTAACGTTACCCATTCATAGAATTATCATTTACATAATAGATTGCATCATATCCAACATCATTCAAATAGCATTTAAACCTTCATAGGATTCGCATTCACATAGTATATCGCATCCTATCCTTCATCATCAATAACATTTTAAACATT
>SNQJ01S0023525.1:55543-68514 GCA_010110895.2 Picea sitchensis | reverse complement strand
TAGTAATTTCAACACATAGTGCCTCCAAAGTTTCAGAGATAGTATTACAACTGGCAACTCTAAATCACGAGTAGCGTAAATCTCTTCATGTTTCTTCAACTTCCTTGACACATAAGCTATCACTCCTCCATCCTGCATTATCACAGCCCCCAACCCTTGCTTCGAGGAATCCGTGCAGACTGTGAAGTCTTTTTCCATATCCGACACTCGTAGAATTGGTGCAGTAGTTAGTAACCTTTTAAGCTCGATGAATGCACTATCACATTATTCTGTCCATTCATACCTGACCTCCTTGCACTGCAAAGTGGTGATGGGTTTCACTATTTTAGAGAACCCTTCCACAAACCTCCAATAATAACTTGTTATCCCCATGAGGCTTCTTCCCTCATGAGCATTTTTCGACACTGGCCATTCCATAATGGCATTTACCTTTTATGGGTCCACGGATATTCCTTCCCCGGAAATGATATGACCTAAATAGTGAATTTCTTTTTGGAAGAAGGAACGCTTCGACAACTTCCCATACAATTTGTTCTCTCTAAGGCAAGACAACACCACTCGCAAGTGTTCCTCATGTTCTCTTTCATTCTTGGAATAGATGAGGATATCATCTAGAAATACTTGTACAAAGCGGTCTAATTACATTCGGAATACACCATTCATGAGGCTCATGAATACTGCTAGCGCATTGGTCAATCCGAAAGGTACTACAACAAACTCGTAATGCCCAAACCGAGTTCAAAAGGCAGTTTTAGGAATATCGCCTTCCTTAATCCTTAATTGGTGATACCCTGATCGCAAATCAATCTTTAAGAATATCGTTTATCCTTTCATATGATCGAAGAGATCATCTATTCGTGGCATTGGGTACCTATTTTTCACTGTAGCACGGTTCAAGTCCCTGTAATCTATGCACAGTCGTAAGGAACCATCCTTCTTCTTCACAAAGATTATTGGTGCACCCCAAGGTGAGACACTATGCCTTATTAGCCCTAAGTTGAGCAGCTCTTTCAACTGCATCTGCAACTCAAAAAGTTTTGGTGCCGTCATCCTATACGGAGTCTTGGAAATTGGTTATGCACCAGGTTTCAGCTCAATAGTAAAATCAAGCTCCCTCTGAGGAGGTAACCCTGGTAACTCGTTCGGAAAAACATCCTTAAATTCTGACAATACTGTGTACTAATCCAAGCAGGGTCATTTCCTTTCATTCACTACTTCAATGACATAAAGTCGACACCCTTGCCTCATGCATCGCTTAACCTTCATAGTTGAAATAAAGTGTAGAGACACCTTTCTCTGTACATCCTGGATCTCTACTGGCCTTCCTTCGTCGTCAACACAAAGCACCCTTTTTGTGAAACAATCTACCATAGCTCGATGAGCTTCTAACCAATCCATTCCAATGATTAGGTCATACGCCCCGAGAGCAATGACGTATACCTTCAACCTGGTAGTACATACTCCCAGGTCTACTAGACAATTATCAACGCTAGGTCCTACCGCTTGTTTTTCCCCCAAAGCCATCTCGACTTTTTTAAAGTCATCGTGCTCGTAGGCTGCCAACCCACTCCTTTCTAATGCAGATGGTGAAATGAAACTATCTGTAGCACCAGAATCAAATAAAATTTTAACATTGATATGATTTGGCGTACCTGACAATTCCACCACCGTGGATTGATGTTCTGCCTGGCAATTATTAACTGCTGCATAAATCTAGTGGCTACCACTTTCTCTTCCCATTGGGGCCTTTCCTTCTCTATGTATAAATCCTGATTGTGACTCTGGGCAGTCACGCTGGTAATGGGGTCCTCGACACCCCCAACACGTAACACGAGATGGAACATGCGCACTACTCTGTGATGGTCTCTAAAATGAGCTCCTTCCCCTGGAACCCCTGCCCCTACTAGCTTCTCCCTGAGATGGTCGTGGACCTTCCTGTGTCATTGGTGATGAACGGGATGCTGCACTCGCTTCCATTGAAATACTTGTGGCGACTGTCCTTGGTGCGACTCTATTACCATATGGAGGTGGCCTTGAGCTCCCTCCCCTGGAAAATGTCCTAGGGGCCTTCCCCATGAATCCAGGACAATGTGGAAGGGTCGACCTCATACCTCCATTTAAGTTCATGTGTTCCTCAGCATAACGTGCATTTTCTACTACTTCCGCTACCGAAGATGGTTTCCACATCCGCACCATGGCCCTTATCTTAGGGTTTAACCCATAGACAAAGCATTCTGCCTGTCGTTGATCATTATCCATGTATGAAACACATTTGACCAATTCCATAAACCTGATCTCATATTCTTCTACGGTCATGGTTCCATATACTAGAGCATGAAATGCTCCCACCTGTTGTTCCTCATAGTAAGCTGGTAGATATTTCCTTCAGAACCTTTCCTCAAAAAGTTCCCAAGAGACGGTGTCTGGGGTAAGGTGAAACTACCTCTCCAGGTTTCCCCCCCAGTTCAAGGCACTGACTCTCAACTAAAAAATCGCTATCTTCGCCTTTGAAGTGGACACATAGTCTCTTAAGGTGAAACACCTTGTCATGTCTTCCAACCATGCCTCTGCACGTTCACTGGCACGACCCCGGACAAAATCTAGAAGTTTGATCTTCTACAGTTCTCTAGTGATGTCTTCGGGTGGAGGCCCTCCCCCTGAATCCCTTGATGCTTCTGGATTACCCATTCCAAATCGTGGGGGCTCCACTTCGATCCCATGTTGGTTGACGCCCCTTTAAAGTCTCATTTATGGCCTCCAAAGAGCGCAGAATGAGGGCCAATTTAGGCGATGGTGGTGGCGGCGCTGGCGGCCTTTGCGTCGATGCCCCTCCACCTTGATTTCCTCTCGTCCTAACCATACTGTATACTTGAATCTGCATCAACCAAAGTTTGTCATGGTGAGTCTAGGACAATTCACATTTGCGCAACTTAAACTAGAAAACAGTGTTAGGCGTTAGTTTTTTTTTAACTTGTCTGTAAACAGACGTTACTCTCTTTAGGGGAAGTGGCTAGGTTAGGGTCGAAAGCCTCTAAGCTCGATGTTTTCTCCTAAGGAAACTATTGACTCTCTCTCCTGGTAGTAACGCTAGCATTGTACCACACTCGCCTATTCCTCTAACTTACCTTCCCAGTGCGCACGAAGCCCCCTCCCGCTTATCCTGGTCTAAGTCCCTAAACTTTTCACTTAAAACAAATTAATTATTCGCTTTAACTAGTTTTAAATTTAAACATGAATCATAAATTTAAATATAATTAAGCATAATTTTAATTATAAAAAAATTTTAAAATGTTATTAATTAACTAATGTTTTAAAACATGATTAATCATTATTATGTTTTAACATTTAACTAATAATACATTTAACATTTATAATTTAATATTTAACAATAATACATTTAACATTTAAGCGCAAAAAAAAAAAAAAAAAAATTAAAATTTTAATTCAAACTATTATTTAAAACATAAAACATTTAAAATTTAACCCTAAAATAAAATAAAATAAATGATAATAACAAAAAATATATATAAATAATACATATATGTATAATAAAAAATGAAAATAAATAAAGAAAATACAAAGAATTTTAATGTGGGCAGTGGGTCCTCGCATGAGGCCCACATGCCATTCCCTCACCATTCTCATTCCCAAAGACTCCCAAACCCTACACGCCTTTCTATCCCAACCCTACACGCCTCTCCATTCTGCAAAGGCGGTCGCTCTCCTCTTCATTCTCATTTTTTTTTTTCATTTGCTCAGCAGAGGGAAGGCTTATTGACTGTGTGGGCTTGGTCGCGCAGTAGGTTTTCGAACCTGTGTTGTTTGGCTGCCAAAGCTCAAGAGCTCGACCGTACTGCCATAGTGCACCGTCCTCTGGCTTTGGTTTGTATTATGGCTGTGGGAACGGACTGGTTTTCCTGGCGCGTAGCCTTGGTCGTCGAGTTGTAAATTGCACCGTGTATGAGTGTATGGGAGAGCATCATTTTTTTTGGGCTTGGCATTCCTGTGAGGCATTTAGGCTTTATCTGTTTATTGTATCATTTTAGGTTTTCATGTTTTCCAGAGTACGAGATGAAAAACTGATTGAATAGCTTGCCATATATGTGTATGGATATGCATCATTTTTTTTTTGGCTGTCTTCGTAGTGCACCCCTTTGGCTCCTCCGTGTAGCTTGGCTCTCGACTTAGGCACTACCTTGTGTTTGGTGATGCTTGGTGAGTGTCTTGGCTTTCAAGATTACAAGAAAGAAAGAAAAAAAAATTCCTGGGCAAACACTATGTTCCTCCTTTCCATGGGCTTGGCACTTAATCCGTTGGGCACTAACTTTGATTTCTCAGAATGTTTTCTATTTGTGCCTTGGTGATTTGCATGTGATATAAAATGTAGATTGAGAAACTAGGCCAAAAGACCTATTATTATTATTTTTAATTCTTTATTACACGCATTGTGAGAAACCATGCTACTCTCGTGGGCTCTTCTTCATAGATACGATGGGGTTTTGCACGTCGCTTTGTGTTTACTTGGTAATTGGTAGGCTTTCAGAACTTTGAATTTTTTTTTAACTCTTTTTTTTTGTATTACATATAGTGCACCCTTATGGTGCTTCGTGAGCTCCTAATTAGTGCTCCAAGTTATCTCTACCCTGTGGCATTGAGAACTTGATACCACGGAAATTTAGAAGTGGTTGGTCCTCTGACTTAAGCGGTAGCATTGTAGAAATGCCACGCAATATGTCACAGGTTCGACTTGCCGCAGGCTCATTCAAAAGGGGAGAATCAAATTATGTTGCTCTACAGCACTCCAGACGCGTTGAGAACTTAGAACTGCCCCTTGTAGTGTTCCTCCTTCATGTGAATCGGCAGGGTTCCTCCTTCATGTGACTCGACTGTTGATAATAGAGAGCTGGATTTTGTGTCGAGTTGTGTGTTTATTTCCGGATCTTGGCTCGCTATTTGGATTGAATGCTTAACTTGGAGATTGAATGCGAGTTGGGTTATGTGGATGTAGTTTGTAGCACATCAAATGTGACAAAGAGCAGCTGCAAGGAGATGAATGGTAGTATTATTCAGGGCGAGAAAAGAAAAAAAAAATGAGCTCGGTGTTCCATTCTACAAGCTCTTTTCTTTTGCTGACAAATGTGACTATTTGCTCATGACTGTGGGAACAATAGGTGCAGTCATTCATGGTTCAGCCATGCATGTCTTCTTGGTGTTCTTCGGAGATTTCATCTGATAAATATTATTTTTTTTTGTTTTATTATTTGTTTGTTTAATTTGAAACAAATGTTAAAATTCATTTAACACTTGTTTCAATATGCATAATATTATACTATTTTCATTTCCTAAGGGTATATTGTTTATATATATTTATATAGATCTGTATATATAAATAAAAATAATCGTGTGCTTGGCTTGCATGTGAGCTGGAGCTGGAGCTGGAGCTTTGAGTTTGAGCTTGGCCCTCGGGCCTAGGTTTATATCTGATTAAAGGGTTTCAGGGCCCCTCTCTCAAGGTTTTCAAGTTGCAGGTTTTCAAGGCTAATTTCAATATATATCTACCCTTAACAATTTATTCAGGGTTTCAAAATAACTAAATAGAAGTTGTTTAAATTTCTGGGTGGGGTTTGTTTAAATTTATGGGTGGGTAGGTAGGCCCTTGGCTCCAGATTTTAAACCAGGGCTCTGATACCATGTGTAAGGTCTCTTCAAACAGAGCCTTATAAAACAAAAAAAAATGATTAGAGAAATGTTATCCTAACATTTTCACAATTTCATAACCAACATATAACTTTTCACAATCAGAATATAACAATTCAACTTAATTAAAATTTATGAGCAGATCATAATAAATTATATAACATAGCAGAAAAATGAAAATGCATACCTCTAACCGATGCTACTGTTGTTCTCCAACTCTGTCTGATGCTCTGCCCAAAACCGTCTAACCACCCAGCCAGCTAGGAATAGAGCCTCTCCGGCTCCCTAGCTCTAGGATTCCGTAAGGATTCCTTGCCCCCGAGCCCAAAACTCCCAGCAACAGGTGCCCCCTTGTAACAGTCCTGCCACAAGCTTCTCCAGCCAAAACCCGTAATACAGTCTTCCCATCTCCCCCAAAAAAATATCCCTTAAAAATGCCCCAATACAGTCTCCTAATATGAAAATAATGCTCCCTGCCAAAAGTCCCCTTCTCCCGACTATTTTCCCCCTCATATCCTCATTTTCCTTTTTCCCCATTCATCGTCTTCTTCCTTTCATTAAGACTCACCCACCTTATCCCTCTGTTCAATGCAAACCACCTTATCCCTCCATTCAATGCCAACCAGCTTATCCCCTTCTCCTTAATGGTTCCATCATTCGATATGTTCAGTTTTCATTTAATAAATTAAAATTTATTAAACTTAAATTCATTAACCAAATATTTAATGAGTTAATTAATTAATTAATATACATTAAACAATTAATAATTTGGGAAAATTAATTAATTAATTAAACTTAATATACTTTAAACAATTATTTAACTATGACAATTAATTATTTAACTAGGGTTGTTACACTGCAAGTCTGCTCTGACTCCTTTCCTTTCAGAAGTCAAACTTGAGGATGGCGGGGAGACTCCACTGGTTGACAACACACCGTACAGACAACTAGTGGGGAGCTTGTTGTATCTCACACACTCTAGACCAGACCTATCCTATGCAGTTGGCGCAGTTTCCAGGTTCATGCGGGAGCCGCATGAGCTACATTGGAAGGATGCAAAGCGTATCCTTCGATACGTACAAGGCACCATCACCTTTGGGATTCATTATGCAGAAGACTCTACATTAGATCTCATCGGGTTTACTGATTCCAACTGGGGTGGCGATAACATTGATCGCAAGTCCACATCTGGTTACTCACTCAGTCTTGGTTCTATGCCTTTCTGTTGGTCGAGCAAGAAGCAAGCTACCATTGCTCTATCTTTAGCCGAGGCAGAGTACATAGGGGTAGTTAACATAACCATTCAGGCTATGTGGCTACAGCATTTTCTCACTAAGTTCAGCATTCAGTTTCATCAATCGATCGTCATTTGGTGTGATAACCAGAGCACTCTAAAGTTCTGCAAAGATCCAGTTTAGAGGCAGCAGACGAAGCACATCGAGATCCACATGCACTACATCCGGGACTTAGTACACAAGGGGATCATCGACTTACATGTATTTCCTTCAACAGAACAAACGGCAGACATCTTCACCATGACGTTCACTGAGCAGAAGTTTCATTCTCTACGAATTCATATTGGACTGAAGGACAAAGTTGCCTAGCAACTGCAGTTCTTATTTTTACATACATTGTACCTTGAGGGGGGGGGTTCCCATGAGGTTTTCCCTTTTTCCTGACTTTATTTTCAGTGTATCTTTTGTATTTGGGTACCTAACATGGCCTTGTTGCCGGGACCCGTTCTTTATTTTCACCATAGTGATGTTCATGGGGGGTGTTGGAGTTACTTCACACACACCTATCATTTATTTTTCCTAAGGTTTTCCTTGTTTATTAGTCATAATTAGTCATTATCCAATCTCCTATATTTTGGGGGAGAATATTCCCCCTAGAGAATATTATCTTGCAGTTGACACTTCAGTTTGAGTAGTTGAGTTGAGTTTAGATGTTGCATTGGTTTTATCACCATGCAATATTGGGATCATCGCCATGCTAATTCGACCTTTCCTTGGGATCATCACCAGACTGACGCATTACCCTTGATTCCTTGAGTTAACTCCTCACTACTCTTTTTTTAGTCAGTTAACTGAAGACTAGTTGACTAGTTAACTCAACTAGGTGGCAGTTCACTCCTGTAATTGCCTGAGAGACTAGACTAGGTGGCAGTTCACTCCCGTAATTTTTGGTGTGTGTCCAGATCACTCTAGACCACCACTATAGCGCATTGGTTCTCCTCCAATGCGCACTCATTGAGTTATACAGAGTATATCATGTGTAAATTATTCATTATTCACAACAGTTAATGAGAATTATTTCATTCTTTCTCTCATTCTTCTTCTTTCTCCAATTCTCTCTGCAAATGTGTGTATTATTTTTTAGATAGATCTATTCTATGCAAGTTCAACACATTTACACCTTTGTTACCTTCTATGGATGATTGTTCCTTCACTTCTCCTATCTAGTCGGTAGGAAACCATTTGGCTTCTCTTAAGGTTGCCCTCACTAAAGTGCCTTTGGAGACATTTTCAGGAAAACATTCCCCTAATCCAGATGTTATTCTGATTTCCTCTCACCACTTCCCCAATGTCACTATTTGTAATCCTAGAAAGGAAGTTATTTCCTCTGTTTCTATGAATTCCAATAATTCTGAGAGATGTATTAACCCTACCATTTCATAACTGACTTCCATTAGATTAACCCTTGATATGTACTCTCCTTCACCTCCCTCCTCTTCCAGGATCCTTAGAGAAAGCCTACCCTGTCCTACCCCTTCTAAATGATTATCTTGTCCTTTAGTATTAGAGAGATGGGGGGATCCCTGAAGAAATCCTCCTTGAAAATATTATGTATGAGTGTTGCGGATGTAGTATTGTTACAAAAGACAATGTGTGAGAAAGTGAAATCCTGTGATATTTTTTTAAAATTATTTCCTAATTGGGAAGCTTGTGGCACAAATACAGAAGGACTTTCAGGAGGACTCATGGTAGCTTGGAATCCTCTGCATGCAAATTTTAAACCATTCTTATCCTTGGTTGGTATTTTAGTGGAAGGATCTATTATGGGTTTTTATCAGACCATTTCCATTATAAATTGCTATGGTCCATACTCTCAAAGACAATCCTTTTGGGATAGAATGAGTTAGGAGGGTGTCATGTCTTCTCCTTATGTAATTATTAGGGGAGACCTCAATTTCACTCTTTCTACTACTGAAGTTTGGGGAGTTGGGAATTGTATGGATCCACTGTCAAACTATTTTGGGTCTCTTTTATTAGACTCAAGGCTTGTAGATATTCTTCGTAACAAATTACTTCCCACTTGGTCTAATGGGAGGTAGGGTTTTGTAGGTATATCCAAAAGGATCGATAGGTTCCTGATGGCAGAATCACTTTGTGAAATCCTAGGGAAGTTCATATATTGGTCTATTCCTTCCTTCATATATGATCACAAACCCATTTGCTTAGAGATGGATGTCAGTAACCATAGGATGAAAGTTCCTTTAAAATTCAGTCATTCTTGTCTACAAGATGAGGAATTCTCCTTACTTGTTAGAGAAAAATGGACTTATTGGGAGATGAGAGACTGTGATTCCCCTATGGATAAATTGGTATAGAAATTAAATTTTTTGAAGAAAGAAGTTATTTGTTGGGAGAAACATAAAAGAAATGAACTAAAGAAAGATTTAGTGGTTATTGAACATGAATTAGAGGAAGTTTCTTCATGTTTGGATGGGGAGATGTTCTCTAGTAACAAAAGAAGTAATTTAATGTGGTTGGAATCAAGGAGAAGCCAAATCCTAAAGATGGAGGACACATGGAGACTTAAAATCCCTGCTATTTGGATTTCACAAGATGACTCGCATAGATTCACAACTGAAAGTATTGCAACATTTTCCTAGATTCTTTTCAGAACTGGAGGGACATCAGATGTTTGAAGTAGTCACTCTCAATGAGGTTGAAGACATCCTAAAGTCCTTTGCAAAGGACAAAAATCATGGACCTGGTAGCTGGATAGTGGAACTGTTTTTGGATTTTTTTTATTATTATTATTATGGACAAAGACCTTCTAGAGGTGATTAAAGACTCAAGAGTAAATGGATATGTCTCAAGGGCTATCAATTCCACTTTTATCACACTTATTCCTAAGAAGGATAAGCCAAAAACTTTCAATGACTTTAGACCAATTTCTTTATGTAATTTGGTTTATAAAGTCATTTCTAAAGTCATTGCTAATATAATTAAGCCTAATCTTTCTACCCATATCTGTAAGGAACAATTTGGCTTTCTCTCTAACATGAAGATATTGGATGCAGTTGGAGTTGCCTAGGAATCAATTCACTCCATTAAAGTTAAGAAATTGAAGGCGATGATTCTCAAAATTTACCTTATAAAAGCTTATGATAGGGTGGATTGGACCTATCTTAGAATTATCCTCTTTCAAATCGACCTTCCCGTGAATGTGGTTAATTGGATCATGGTTTGTGTGACTTTTGTCAATTTTGCATTGTTGATAAATGGATCACTCACAAGTTTTTTTAAGGGATTTAGGGGACTAAGACAAGGATGTCCTCTGTCTCCATTACTCTTTATATTGGTTATTGAAGGATTTAGTAGATTACATGTTCACTACAAGGAGGAAGGACTATTTGTTGGAATAAAAATCACAAAGAATTTCAATATTTCACATCTACTTTTTGTAGATGATGTAATAATATTTGGGAGAGGTGGATTGAAGGACTGGGAAATCTTAAAAGATATTTTGCAAGTGTTGTGTGATGCCTCTGGGATGGATATTAGTGAGCATAAATGTTTTTTGATACAAAACAATGTATACAATACTTTACTTAGACAGATTGTTTTTCTTTTTCCCTTCCACATTGATTCCCTGGATTCAAGTTTTTAAATATTTTTTGTAAATCCTAACTTTTTTAAGAAGAAGGATTGGGGTTGGCTTGTCTAAAAATTTGATAAAAGAATGGGCATTTGCACACACAGATGGATTTCTTTGGAAGGCAGACCAACCCTTCTTAAATTTGTTCTACAGAGCATCCCAATGTATCGGTTGTCCTTGGAAAAAATTCATGATTCGATCTTAAAATCCATTAGAAGTAAAATATTTTATTTTATTTGGGTTGGTTGTTCTAAAAGGAGAAAATTTCATCTTTCGAGTTGGGAAAGTCTTCTTTTCCTAAGAAATTAGGAGGTTGGGGTATCAAGCATTTAGATTGGTTTGGAAAATCTCTTTGTATGAAAATCTTGTGGAGAGGTATATTTGGTATAGGACTGTGGTCTAATTTGTTGAAGGACAAGTATTTACATAATTATGTTGTGGTTGAGTGGTTCAGATTGCCTCAACACTCTTTTGGAAATGTTTTTAACTTTTGGAGAGGGATGTTCTGATCCATCCATTGGATCGTATCTTGGTTAACATGGAAAGTTGGCAATGACCTTCAATTTGTATTGGGAGTTGACTCCTTCATAGGAGGAGAGCACTTCTACAGACTTTCAGAACCTTTATGTGATTACTTAAACAACATGGGATTTAATTATTTGGGATAGATTAGGAATTTGGCTTCCTTGGTCCCTTTACAAAATTATTGGCTCTATGTCGATGATATTGGCTTGGATGGTACTTGGGAAATTGAATGGAATCATTTTATAAATGGTTTAAATTCTATTGGAATCAAACTCTTAAAGGAACCATAATCTATTGTATGGGGATGGAATGAATCAAAAGGGAAGGTAACTACAAATTTGGCCTATGAGGCCATCTCATCAGCAAATTCTATGATCATAGTTAAATGGTGGTTCCTCAAGCTTTGGAAATAGAATCTTCCAGAGAAATTAAAATGTTTTGTGTGGCTCTATTTGGAAGAAAAAATCTTAACATGGGAAAATCTACAAAAAAGAGGATATCAAGGCCCTGGTATATGCAAATTGTGTTTGAAGTAGGGGGAAACAATTGTTCATTTATTTATACAATGTTCTTTATTCAAAAGAATATGGACCCTGGTTTGTGGTAGATTACATTTATCAAGTATTTTGGGAGGTGGTTCAATTGATCTGTGTATGCAAAATTGAGTGAAGGAAAGACATTATCTGACTAAATTTCCTATCTTTATAATGTGGGGAGTTTGGATAGCATGTAATTTGGCCCTCTTTGAAGGAAAATATCTGGATGCATATGTTGTCAGTTTTATAATTATTGGTTATTTTATGAATATCACAAGGATAAATTCTCGACCAATGA
This sequence comes from Picea sitchensis, assembly GCA_010110895.2. NCBI lineage: Eukaryota > Viridiplantae > Streptophyta > Pinopsida > Pinales > Pinaceae > Picea > Picea sitchensis. Next base: position 56,571 of record SNQJ01S0023525.1, on the reverse strand, counting down.
CAAAGTTGTTTTCTATTCTCTGCCTAATTTATTTGAGAATATGCTTGTAGGTTTCTTTGATGGTACAGTTGCTAATGGCTTTTGTGGAGCAGGTTTTGTACTAAAATTTTCACAACATTTTTCAATGCATGCATACTTTGGAGGAGGGAAAGGAACAAATACAAAAGTTGAGATTATTACTCTCTAGGGTTTGGTATGGCTGGCTAGAAAGCTCAAATTGGATAATCTTCAAGTACTGGGGGATTCTAAAGTTATTACAATCTGGGCATCACGAATGGTTAATTTATAGGTGCTAGCTCTTGATTAGTGGAAAAGAAGAATCATGTGTCTCAAGGAAGAATTTGTCTACATTTCCTTCTCCCATATTTATAGGGTCCATAATTCAGTTGTAGACAGATTATCTAAAAAGGTTGTGAGCCTTCCATCTGAAATTTTATATTATCAAATTTGGAAAAATGGGGTGCTACCTAGCACTGTTACTATTCCTTTTGACTAGCTTTTAGTCTCTTTTTCATATGGTTATTACTTTTCTTCAGGGTAGATAGAAGTTTTTTGAGGCTGAAAACATTTTATGTTAGTATGTATTTAGTGTCTTTGTATATTTGTAGGAAGATGTTCCTTTTTTTGGAATTTTTGGAACTTCTCTGCCTAGTATGTTTTGGCAGAAAATTGTTTAATTTCTAGTTATAGGGACTAAGTCTGTATGGGACATATTATCTTTGATTTTAATAATAGCAAGATAATGTTTTTTTTGGGGAAAAAAATGTAAACTCAGATAATTTTGCTTGATTTCTCTATTGAAACATCGAGAAAGCTCAAGCAACATTATGACTAACTGTGAAAACATACACACTCATATAATACATAATTAGATATTATATATCACATATAATAAAACTGATAACAAAATAGTAAATTGTTAGTTATTGTATATTATATAATATAACTAGTAAATTGGTAGCTATTGTATATTATGTTTTTTTAGAAGTGCTTCATGACACCGCTTTATCAGTATTCACTATGTCCAC
>SNQJ01S0023525.1:28229-52905 GCA_010110895.2 Picea sitchensis | reverse complement strand
TATATATATATAGTTGTCCATTCTCAAAAGGCATCCAGTGATTTCACATGAAGGTTTGTTGAGTATGTTCCTGAATGTGAACATTTAGGAACTCTGAAATTTTCCAATGGCCCATGTCCAAGTGTGTGCCTTCTTTCGATGATCGGTTCGCTTCTTCATTTCTTTCCCTGTACACATGATGGCAGGTAATAGAATAAAAAAACACGTTGTAATGATTTTATGTCTTTCATTATGTTAGCAAGCCTGATATTTGTACATATTTGTGTGTCATTTATCCAATTTATGACATTTTTTGAGTCTCCATAAATTGTAATCACTTTAAAATTCTTTTCAAGTGCAAAGGAAATGAGTAGTTTGAGGCTCATTAGTTCAGCGAAATTGTTTGCTCTTGTTCCCAAACTAGAATTCAGTGTGAAGAAGTGGGAGTCTGAGAGGTATAAAATCCCTCCTCCCCCACATCTATTATTTTGGGAATCTCCATAAAAAAAAACCAAGGTTTTTTTTTATCGATAGTGACCTCCTTAATAATTCTTGTCTTGACTCTCCCAATAGTTGGTAAGTATGTGGAGAGGATGGCCAAGCTTTTAAGAGTGGTTTTTTTTTGTGCTAGATAAACCTCTTTAAGGACGGGTGTATTTCGGGCATGCCATAGACCCCATAATATCAACAGAGGCAACATTATGTAGGCTTTAATTTCTCTATTCATCCACCAGTCCTTCCAGGCTTGCTCCAAAGAGTGGCCAATCGAGCAAAAGTGTAGTTTCAAAAGTCTACACTCTTCTGTCCAAACCTCCTTAATATAGTGATAGTCCAGGAAAAGATGTTGAGTGGTTTATCCTTATGTTTTACACAGAGAACACCTACCAGGGCCAAAAAAAATTATTTTTTGTAGGATATCCCATGTTGGTACTTTGTTTGTTAACACACTCCACATAAAAAAAATCGACTTTGTCAGACAATTTATTCTCTAGAGTTTTTTCCACCACCAGTTTGGCTCACGTTGGACTAGTTCTCGAATTAAATAAGTATACCCATCCTTTGGTGTATAGAAACCTGAGGATGTTCGATCCCAGGCAAGTTCATCCTCTTGATCCTTGAATCTTACCTGTGTTTCTTTTAGGCCTGCGATGTATCTTTCCAATTATGTTGCATCTACATCCTGATCTAGTTCAAGATCAGCAGTCGATTTCCACCCTTGTGACCAAATGGTTGAATGATCTAGATCGACAAGTTTATCTAAAGTGTTGTAGCCTTTGATTCTCAAGAGTAGGATAAGTTGTTCTGGGAGGAGGTGTTGGCCTTCACTGCTCGCCCAGGGATCCACTCCCAACCTCACTCGGTGTCCATTTCCTATTTTCCAGGCAAGTCCTTCCCCGATAACTGGGAAGGAGTTAATAATTTCATTCCAGATAATCGAGACTCCTTTCAAAGACTTTTGAGCCCGTCTGATCCATGTCTCCACAGAATCTGGTTTAATGTATTTTTGTATTACTACTTTTGTCTAGAGACTAGTCGTACTTATTAGTCGCCATTCTCCTTTTGTTGCCAATGATTTTGAAAAAAAGTGTATGTTTTTAAGGCCCCATCCTCTTAGGGCCTTTGGAACAACGATTATTTTCCATTGGACCCAGGGTGTCACATGTAATTCTTTTTTCCCACTCCAGAGAAATCTAAAGGTGAGTTTTTGAGTTGCCTCTAGAATTCCTTTTGGAATCCAGGAAAGCGACATCCAATATATTGGGATAGCTTCCAAAACTTACTTGATGCCTGCCCTGGAAAGCCATCTGTGACTCCATGATAAGAGTCTTTTTTCCAATTTTTTTAAAATCCAAATCCAGTCCTCTTTCCTATAGTCATTTGGTTTTAAAACAAAACCCAGATATTTCAGCCCTTCTTCCAAAGTCTTTTCTGTAAAAGGAAAGTGTTGTCTAAAAAGACCCCTCTCCTCCTCTGTAAGTAGGTTTGTTGTGACGGTAGACTTACCTTTGTTTATAACCATTCCAGTAGCTTTGGAGAAAAGACTTAAGAGGTTCCTCAGAGTCTCAGCTTCCATTCTGGAGCCCGAATTAAAGATAAGTATATCATCCACAAAAAGAAGATGTGTAACTTGGAGGGAAGGGGAAATTTTGATACCGGGAAAAGACCATGTTCGTTTTGCTTATAAAAGTGCTATGTTGAGGCCTTCATCTACTATGAGAAAAAGTAGTGGAGAAAGTGGACAATGTTGTCTTAAGCCTCTTTCTGAGCAAAAAAAAGGGGAGGACGATCCATTTATGAGCACTAAGAAGGAGACTGTAGTAATACAATACATAATCCATCTATTAAAAGAAACTGAAAATCCCAAGTGTGTTAGAAGAAGACGTAAGTAGAGCCAACTTACTTTGTCGTAGGCTTTGGAGAGATCAATTTTTAATAGTGCACTTCTTAGTTTTCTGGACTTTATGCTATGTAGTGCTTCTTCTGCCACCCCTATCGCTTTGTGGATCTATCTACCTTCCAAAACTCGAAACTGTTCACTCAAAATTTTATCAGAGACGATTATTTTCACTCTTCTTGCTATGATTTTGGAAACAATTTTGTAAATGCAATTGCAGAGTGAAATTGGCATGAAATCATCCAAAGTATCAGGGTTGTCTTTTTTTGGGATTAAAGCTATGAAGGTGGAGTTAAGGCTTAGTGGCATTTTCCCTGTAAGTTTGATCTCTTCTACCAAACTTAGAATATCCTGACCGAGGAGATCAAAAAAGACCAGAAAAAATTCAATGGTCCAGCCATCTGGTCCTGGGATTTTGTCTTTTTGGAAGCTTCTCATCACTTCTTTTAATTCCTCTATAGTAACTTCCTCCATCAGCATTTTGTTATCCTCCTCATTGTAGAATCTAGGAAAGTANTACTAGGCCATACGGACCACTTCTTCTATAGTAGTCTGGTTCTCTGCTCTTAAGAGTTCTTGGAAGTACTTTTTTCCTATTCTTGACATTCCTTCAAAAGTATTTTCCTGGTTTCCATCTTGATCTTTCAGGTGCCAAATGGTATTAGAACACTTTCTACCTTTTGCATATGCTTGAAAGAATTTTGTATTCTCATCTCCACGTTTCATCTAGATAGCTCTGCTTTTTAATCTCCACAATTCTTCCTTTTCCTTGAGTAGCATGTTTCTCCTTTCTTCCAATCTAAGTAGAGTCGTCTTGGCTTATAAACTGGAAAAACCACCCCCCTCTTCCTCTGACAATTGCTTTAGTTGGGTTTACATATTTTTAAGTTCCAATTCTTCTTTTTGGCGTTTCTGGAAAGACCATATCTTTTTTTTTTTTTTGATTCTTTGAAGGTTTTTAACAAAGTGAGAAGCAACCGAGCATGTGAGTTTGTCAAGGAGTCATTAGTTAACAAAGTCCTATTGAATTTGAAGGGGCTTGGTGGCTTGCTCGAACCTTGTCTTAGTTACAGAAAGATCGGGCAGTGATCTGAAATACCTCCAAATCCAATCCACTGCTTCAGATGAATAGGATTTTCCAAGAGAGTGTCTGTTAACAGGAAACAGTGTAATCTTTTGGATACAATGTCTTCCCCCGCTCTGTTATTTCTCCAGGTTGGTTTGAGTTTTACAGGTTCAATGTCCAATAAATTGCAGTCGATCAATTTTTGTGTGAAATAACCAGTCAATGGATCTTCTCTCGCATATGTTCCCCAAACTTATGAAAAACCCAGGGAAAATTTTGGTCCCCTCCAAGTAAAACTTTTTGTTCTTTCAGGAAAGACTTAGTGAAGATCTTGTCCCAGTAGGAGCCTCTATTCTGGCAGGGGCCATGGATGTTGATGATGTGAAGAAAATCCTCCAGCTCCGGCAAAAGGATTGTTATACCAAGACCTAACTCAAAACCCCAAGAGTTTGTGACTTGAATGGAATGAGTGTTCCACCCAATTTCCAGACCTCCAGATCTTCCTATTTCATCCAGTGTTTCAAAGTTCCATCCTAGGAGTAAGGAGATTAGTCTGGATTTTACTTCCTCTCCCTCCCCCATCGTTTCTTGTAAAAGAAGAATATCTGGGTGTTCTGAATCGATCACCCTTTTTAGGGTTGGTCTTTTGAGGGGGCTAGCCAGAACCCTACAGTTAAAGGAAAAACATTTTATCAAGGACCCTTTCGAAGGGTTCGCCTTGCTCTAAGCGCTCGTTCAATAGAGAGTTGTTTCCCAACCAAAATATCACTTTTGGATTTTTTCTGTGCCTTTGAGATATAAGATTTTCTCCCTCGCCCACTTTTTTCCGTGGTTACCGGCTCCATGGATAAACCCCCCAAGGGTCCTTTTTTTTGTGATCTGTGAAAGTATCGCCATGTTGAGGTGGCTGAGGAAGAGTCCTCTTCTACAGAACAAGAACGATTTGTTCTAGGGGGATCGATCACAACGGTCTCAGTGGGAGCCGAAGACTGTCTGGCTAGCAGAGGAGGAAGGAATGTATGTGGACTGGCGGTGGATCGCATGGTTACTGTCGAGGCTCAAGAAAGGGTCGTGTATGTTGGGTCAAATCCCCAAGGACTGTATTCCTTTTTAAATGGACCGATTTTTTCCTATCGCACGATCAAATCCCATGGCCTTTGTGGAATGCATGAAAATTGTACCTGAAATGGATAATCCTGAGTACGTGAAGGTGCGGATCAGGAACAACGAGGTCATCTTGAGGTTGATGACTGACAAACGGATATTGTGGAATATTTCCACGGTGGATGGACTCATATAAATCCTAGTGGTCATGTTAAGGATCCTTCCAGTGGTGAGGGCAGGTTTGAGGGCTCTGCTACTAGTCTGTTTGGTTGTGAAATCCATGGAGGATGGGATCGGCGAGGGATTGTCATAGATTCCTATGGACCTGGGAAACAGATTTTTGATGTGGGTGGTGATGAAGCGATGTGGGTGGTGATGAAGCGGAGGAGATTCAAGCTAGTTGATTGGTGATGGAGGTCAAAGAAATGGCAAGTCGGATATTTTTTAGTGCAAATTTCAAGGTGGAATCATGGTTTCGGGCACATGATTTTGGTAGCCTGTGATCCCATGGATTGCATACTCCATTCAAATTTAGCCTGGAGGTGAGAGGTGAAGGATCACTTGACTAGCTTGGTCGAATTCTATCAAGGAGGTGCATCTTTGTTGGTTATGGTGATGGAGATAATGGATTGAGATTGTGGGATCCTACTATCCACAAATCATCATTAGGAGAGATGTGTACTGGAACAATTAGGAGTTGTTCAAGATTGCAAAGGGAGATTTCTTTGCAAACTCAAGAAGTCGTTGTATGGCCTGAAGCTCAATGGTACAAGATATTTGATTTCTTCATGGTGAGCCAAATTTTACAAGAACTGAATATAACCATTGTGTTTATGGTATATTCATTATCTTGGTGATATATATTGTGCTTGTAGCAAGCACAAGCATGGTTGAGATGAACAGGTTGGCTCAATTGGCTAGGATGTTTGATATTAAGGATCTAGGAGAAGCTAAAACAAATCTTGGGCATGGAAATACATAGAGGCAAGAAAGGTGGTAAGTTTTGGTTATCACAACAGAAGTATGTGTAGAAGATACTCAGGAAATTCGGTATGAGTAATGTGAAACTGGTAAATATCCCTTTATCTTTTCATTGTAAGATTTATTCCTGCTTATGTCCTAAGTAATGAAGAAGAAAAGGGTTATATGTCTCATGTATTGTATGCTAGTAGGAAGTTTGATGTATGTGATGAAATGGTCATATATTTTACATGCAGTTGGTGTTGTCGGTGGAAACATGACACAAACAGGTAAAGATCATGGAAATGGTTGCTTCGGTATTTGAGAAGCACGAATATCACCTACAATGGTTGCAACAATTTAGTTTGTGATTATGTTGATTCAGTGGAGGTGGAGTGGTCCATACTCGAGCAAATTGAACAGACATGTTCATGCAACCAGTATTGTTAGAGAAGTTGTGGTGGTGTTTAGCTTCTCTTGGATTGCAAGAAGGTGGTGTTTGATTCGTTGGGAAAGGTATCAAGAAATTGTTGTCAAGGTGGAGATTTTTGGGTTGTGACAATACATACCCTTGCAATTACATTCAAAGGTCCCCAAGCATTTGGCTTTCCGTTATCTCTCCTCATAAAATATGGAAGCCCGTGAGGTGCTCCATGAGAATTGTAATCCATTTTCTCCATTGGACGAGCAATAAAGAATATCATTGCCCCAGTATTTGTCTTTGTTCTTGTTTGTTGTATGTTTGCATTCCTTTCTCTCTTCATTAACTATGTGCTTGCAGGCACAAACCCTAACACATAAAAATAAAAAATTGATTCTTTGGTATTTATCGATTTGTTGATATTTTTAACCTAAGATACAATTTCATATAGTAGTAGTGGCAACAAATGGATCTTTAACCATCCTCGTGGTGTAGAGCAGTCGGTGAGGGAGTGTGTTGTTAAGGCACTCCGTAAGTGAAGTCATTGATTCAGAAACTCTAGGGACACCTCAAATCCAGTCATGTTAAGCGTTGGTGCGGTCTAGGCCGGGTGCGATCCCTAGGTGATTTTGACGGCTTAGATGCCCCTGGGTCGTGGCATCTCAACCACGGGCCAATCCCGCAAGTCAGAAATGTTTAGCTAAAAAATAAAAATAAAAATGGATCTTTAACCATAATTAGATATATGCGTGTTGCTTTGTTGATTAATGGTTTGGCATTTTTGATAATATAAAAATTTGATTAGCAACACTTAGTTTTTTTTATCTTTAATTGCCTTTGTAAGGATACTTAACACTCTTGTGAAATAGAAAACAACACTCCAAAATTCTCATTTAGATTCCCCTTTAAAATCAATCATTTTTTTTTTAAATAATGCAACTTTTGTGTGATATTACCATTATATAAAATTTAAACATATTTTAAACAAATAAAAAAATTACTACCTTAAACACAAATTTTCAAAAAAAATAAAATTCTTAATTTATGAGATTGTTAGTATATGTTATTTTTCCAAAATTTAAAAAATCACTAAAATTAATGATCAAAGAGTACAATAAATCACAATTTTCATGAAACAACAAAAACAAATCATAATTGTTTTTTGGTTTTTTAAAGAAGGTAAATTCATTTTCCTAAAAGTTAAATCATGTTGAAAAATATTCATAAAAAGATTACCCCTTCTCTTTGTATAAGTACGTTTCATGGGTTTGGTTTTTAATTTAAAAGATATTTCATTTAAATTAATTTTGTTTATATATTTTTTAAAAATAATGATGATAGTGGTTTTGAGACCAAGTTAAACAGAAAATTAATTAGGTTTCTTTATTTATGTGTTTGAAAAACTTAATCACCATAATTTTGATAAATAAAAAAGTTAGAAAAATTAATATTATAACAAATATTTTAAAATTATAATTTAAAATAAATATATAAAAAACATAAAATAAAATAAAACATACTTTTCATTTTCATCTTTCATAATATCACAACATAACACATTTAAAATAATAATTATTATTATTATTTTAAAACCTAAAAATTAAATAAAAAATAATTAATAACAAAAATCTTTAAAAAATAATTAATAATAAAAACCTTTAAAAAATAATTAAAATTTTAAACACAAGATAATTCATAATTTAAATTATGACATTCGAAGAAAAATAATTCAAATAACCAAAACCACAAATAAGAAAGCCTAAAACCCAAAAGAAACTTAAAATATACCGTAACTTTGAAAACAAAACTAAAAAATATTAAAAATATGTATATTAAAACAAAATTGTAACAAATATGAAAGTCAAAAAAAACTTAAAATATAACAAGAAAGAAAGAAAGAAAGTATTTTTAACGTCCACGAAGCTAAAAATAGCCTATGGGACAGATTGTTTTTCCATCTGGTTTTTGTATTCAGCCCTTTTCCTGTGAAGTTTTACAATAATCGCTCCCAGCGTCTCAACAAACTCTTTGCTGAATAGATTATCCCAAGAATTAGTTGCCAGAATACCTGCATAATTTTCCCTGCTGTCTTTGAGGGCCTCGCATTCTAAAATGAAATGTTTTTATGTTTCCACTTTTCCGGACAAGCACAAAACACATACTCTTTCTTCCCACCTTTCTTTTGGCCTTTTCCAGCGCCCTGTTTCACAACGGAGTTGATGAGAATTAGTCCTTAATTGAGCAATAAGAATTTTAGATCTCCAAGAAATATTGGCCCCTATGTAAGCCTTTTGTTGATGGTTATGAGTGGGGTTAAACTCTTCAATGTAGTACTTTTTCTTTTTCCCTAGCTCTTTCTCCTAAGTGCGTTTGTGGAACTTATCCATAACAAAGTTTTATCTCTTACTCTTTGTAGGACACATGCTCAAGCAAATGCCCCATTTACTAAACCATTTGTTATTTTGTTGCATCCAAGTCTTCTTTCTGTCACTAAACACAACCTTAGGCCATCTTCCCTCTTCCATTTGCTCGATTTTTCAAATACCTTATGACTGCACCATAGCAATTGCTTCAAAAGGAGCAACCCCTGTTTCACTTAACATGATAGCATAAGGAAGTGCACTTTTAATTTTGAATTTGTTTGTAATCAAAAGCTTCTGATTTTTCTCAATTTGTTTCCATTGCCTCTCGGTTGTGCTATTGGCCCTCGGATTCACATCCGTAGAGGATCACCGGAATCACTAGAAGCCGAAAAATAGTTAGAGTGGTTTTCCAGTCCACAACTCTGCCTCTCTACACCTATTTTGAAAAGAATAAAATGCTTTCCAACCCTAAAGTTCTTTTCTTTCTACAACCATCCCAACTTAAATTTAATTTGAAGTCAGTGCGAGGTGTTGTGATGCACCAACTTCTTCCGAGGGGTTAGAGAAAACCACTACTTTAGTTTTGCTAATATTGACTTGCATCCCACCCTTCTACAAAGCTGCTCAAGGGTTTTGCTAATATTGACTTGCATCCCCACCCTTCTACAAAACTGCTCAAGGGAGCATAAGTGCTCTTGCAAACCAAGAGTTGATTTAACAATCAAAATAAGGTCATCCGCGTACAAAAGAAGCCTTATAATGAACTTGCCCAAATGGATACCGTCACCCCCTTGCGAATTTAGCCACTCTTCAAGCTTGTCAATATATAACCCAAAAAGGGTAGGAGACAATGGGCAACCTTGCTTGACCTCGATATCGCTTCTAAAACTTTCAGAAATGCCTGCTGAAGTTCTAATTTTGACTTTCACCTCTTCATACATCCTATGCACAGCTGCTCTCAAATGTCTGGCCTTCTTTTTAAAGTTGTTTCTCCCTTCTGGTTGTCCGAACAGTGTCAGGGTCTACCGTGTTAAGTGGAGACTATCCACATGTAATTTGCTATTTTTCAATTTTTATGTTTTTAAAAATAATATTGTCTTTGTAATTTATTTATTTTTAATTTTTATATTTGACATTATGATATTTGTGATATTTGATTTCCACTTGTAATTTGTTATTTTTAATTTTTATATTTTTAAAAATGATGTTTTTGTAATTAGTTTATTTTCAATTTTTATATTTAATATTATGATATTTGATTTGTATAGTGAGTGTTGGGGTTATTTTGAATTCTAGAGGAATATTTTATTTTTTTAAATAAAAAAGAGTTTGTATTACTTTATAATGCTAAAAAAGCGATACATGTTTGAATATACATCAAAACTTGTCACATGTTCTACTACATGTATGGAAATCAAAATAGGTGGCTTGCAATGTTCATAGGCAAGTCAATATACTAGAGTTTGTCTACAACACAATTTGAGTGTAAATGCATTCTAACTAAGAGTGATAACATAATAGTAAATAAACTAAATTTGAGGTGAACTCAGACTTCCATCATGGAGAACGATGAAGGCAAACGGTTGGCAACATGTTGGGTGGCGACTCTTCTCAGGCTCGCTTGACATGGAGTCAAACAACATATCCAGACGTCTGTTGCTATGAAGTTGGTCAACCATATCTCGTCTCATCTCAAAGATCATATTTAAATGTTCCTTCGTAAGCCTGCGAGGACTGGGAAAATCGTGGCTTTCCAAGGCTGGATGGGTTGGCTCACCTATATGTTGCTTCAGATGGGTCTCCTCCTCGGCCCAACAATCATTCCGATCAATCCAGAAAGACCAAATTTGGTAGAGGTGATGTCATTTTCCAACATCTCCAGTCGTCTCCCTGCGTCGATATCTAAGTTCTTGAGGAATTCATCCAGGTTGTTCAAATGATGCCTGAGATGTTGCATGTCCGTCTCCAGTGCTGCCAGCTGCTCTTTCGTCGTTGGCTTACTGACTAAGCTTGACACCATCACTTCCCTTGTTGCTTCTGGGATGCTACTCCTACGCGTGGTTCTCTCTCCTATGATCGCTATGCTGTTGCGTGCCTTCCTTCCCATTCTTCGACTGCTTATGGACTGCATGGCTTCCTTCCCCGCATCTCCTTTTAACTCATAAATCCATAGATTCACTGCTCCCATGTGATACACGCGATCTAGAGAGCATGGGCTCTTGCTTGGCTTCAACGACCAAATGATGGGCGATTCCATCAAATATGACTTCCTCCTGACTGCTGACTGTGGTGGATTCGACCCTGTACCTTCAAGGACTTGACTTGCCCACTTGCCTGCTCGTATCCCTGTTTTATTCCAATTTCTCATGAGAGTTCCCAACTGGTCAAGGTTTCATCGATTTGTAAGGTTCCAATTCTTGAGAGGGCTCCCCTGTTGGCCTCTTCGTCTGTTGTTGCATTCATTCCCTAGAGGACGTGGTAAAGTTGATAAGTTCGAAGCTTTCCCAAGAGGAGATGGATTTTCTCCAAAATGTGTTGAAGTTTTTCATTTTGGGCTTTGTTGCGGAGAATTAAAGCTTGGATTATTAATCGTGAATCCCCAATTATCACCAGATCCTGGACGTTGTGAAAAATAGTTTGATTTAGCCCTTGCCAGAGGGCCAGTGCTTCTTCTATGTTGTTGGTTTCTATGCCCAAGTCCCCAGGCAAACCTGATTTCTGGGAATTCATTGGGGCCTACCAGGATTCCTCCTCCTCTTGCCACTCCTGGGTTCCCTTTGGAAGCTTCGTCAAAGAATAGAATATACTTATTTTCCTTTCTTTTCCATTCTTCAAACTCTTGCTCTTCCATCCTGATTTCCCATTCTTGGTGGTGTGAGTTGTTATGAGTTGGCTGATGTTGATCTTGGAGCTTAAGATGTTCAATCCAAAGTTTCTCTTCCAATTATAACGACTTTCAGTTTGTTGCTTTACAGAAATGGGGGGCACTCTCGCCAAAAAGGGCCTTTATCTTTGTGCTACCTGGGCAGGGCTGCTTTTGGCTTCCCTGAATAACCTGTTATTTCGTTCGAGCCAGATCTTCCAGAGAATAAATTTTGGGAGAGTTCTCCAAAGAGTGGAGAGTTGATCCTTTTTTGCTGTTTGAAAAGGGAAAAGGGAGTTCCAATTCCGGAGCAGGGCGATAACTTCTTGAGGTAATACAAGAGTGTTTGGGTGTAGTCCAAGGGTTAAATGCCAAACTTCTTTGGAGTAAGTGCATCTTAAAAGTAGGTGGTCTGTAGTTTCCTCTTCTTGACAGCAAAGTGAGCATCTGAAGGGGCCTTCCCAACCTCTTCTTCTTAGATTTTTTCCAATGAGAATACCTTTGTGTGCCATGGTCCAGACATACATATCTATCTTCGGAATTGACTTGGAGGACCAGATGGATTTCCAAATTGTCGGGTCTGGAGGGACATGGGGGACTGCTGCTATATGTTGATATCATGTTGCTGTAGTGTAAAGTCCAGAGACCGGTCCCCACCGCCCTTGTTTTTTTTTCCTTTTTTTTAATGGGGTTTTCCCTTGCAACCAGTACTTCAGCATGTTCCATTCCTCTTCTAGTTCTAGGGGTAAGTTGGCAATTTCCCACATTAGCCAAGAGTGGCTCTCATCGTTGTCCCAACGTGCGATATCTCACATATTGTGTAAGTTCTTGAGTTTCATCCACTCTTTAAGACGATCTAGACCCTGCTTCGAGGCTAGTGGTGGGTCTCCCATGATTAAGTCTTCCCAAACCTTGATTTCTTTACCATTGCCTGGTATCCAAGTGAGTTGAGGTTTAAAGTGACTGAGAGCCTTCTGGCATAGAGAGAAAATTGGGGATCCTTTCTCCACCTTTGCTGGACTGTCGAGGCACTTTTTCCTTGGGCCTCAAAAGTAGTTCTTCCATAACGCTCTTTTACTCCAGGAGGAATTGTCAGTGATTATGCGCCATAAGATCTTTGCTCGCAATGCTAAATTTTGAGTATGGGGGTTTTTTAATTGGAGTCCCCCTTCAAGGTAGGGCTTGGTTATTTGTTCCCAGCTTATAAGGTGCAATTTCCTCCCTGTCTGCTTCCCTCCCTCCTAGAGGAATCTTCTGAACATTGCTTCAATTTTCTGGAAAGTGGACGTCGGGGCCAAAAGTAAGGAGCTTTGGTAGATCGGGATGTTTGCTAACACTGCTTTGATGAGGACCACTTTGCTTGCAAGGTTTAACTAGTTTGCTCCCCAGGAGTTTATTCTATTTTTAAGTCTTCCTATCAGTTGGTTCCAATGCAAAGCCTTTGGATTGGATTTGAAAATAGGGACGCCCAGGTATTTAAACGCATCCCAGGTGGTGCAACCTTCCATTCCAAGGATTCTTGAGATATCTAGCATCTCCCTTGGAGTTATGTTCCACCCAAAGATCTTACTTTTAGTCAGGCTTATCACACTTCCTGAGACTTATGTGTAGACGTCTAACTCATTTTTGAATTTCCTTGTTGTAGGCATACTTGCTCCTCCCATTGGCAACGTGTCATCTGCAAATTGGGTGTGGTTGATGCCTTTTACCCCAGGGGAAATTCTCAGGCTGAGAAGGTTGTTATGCGCTTGGCCGTGGTCCAATTGGTAGCTAAGAACCAAGGCTTGGATGGCATAGAGGAGTGGGGAAAGGGGGAAGCCTTGTCGGATACCTCTGGAGGCTTGAAAGAACTTAGTGGCCCGACCATTCACTAGAGGGGCTATCCAAGGGCAGCTAATACAAGCTTTAATCCAATTTATGAAGGAGGGGGTGAAACCAAAATTTTTCATTACCTTGAACAGAAAATTATGTCTAACTCTATCAAATGCATTTGCCAAGTTGAGTTTGATTATCATACCTTTGTCTTTTCTATGAACGCTCGAGTCTAGGGCCTCTTGAACGAGGATGATGTTGTTTACTATATACCGACCTTTTACAAAACCTCCTTGATTTTCCGGGATTATTGCGGGAAGGATATTTTTAATTTTGTTAGCTATTATTTTGGTGAGGATTTTGTAACTTGTGTTGCAGAGAGAGATTGGGCGAAACCTTTCAAACTTGACTGCTCCTTTTTCTTTGGGAATGAGAGCAAGAAAAGACGAATTTGTTCCTCCTCCTATCTTGGTGCAAGTCTAATATTTCCTGATCAACTTTGTGAGGTCTGATTTTATTATATCCCAGTTGTTTTGGTAAAATCTGGTTGTGAACCCATCTGGACCTGGGGCTTTGTCTGGGTTCATTTGATCAAGTGCCTCTTTTATTTCTTGTTGATCGACTACCCTGGTTAGCTTGATGTTGACATCTTCATGAATGAGGGTCGGAACTAAAGAGAGGGGTAATCCTTGGGATCTATAGCAGTTCTTTGAGTTTCTATGTAAAGAGTTTCAAAGGCTTCTTCCGCAACTGCTTTTATGCCTTCAAAATCTGTTATCATCTGATTTTGGGCCTGAATTTTCATGACATTCTTGAACTGCTTTCGAGCTTCAGCTTGTTTGTGGAAGAAGCCAGTATTTTTATCCCCTGCGTCCAACCAGAGGCTCCTAGATTTTTGTTGCCAATACTTTTCCTCCTCTCTACAAGCTTGATGCCAATTCCTTTGGAGTTGATCCTCTTGTTGCAAAGTTTCTTGGGTGATTCCTTGATTTTCCATATCCAACTGGTGTTTTTCAAGCTGTTTTTAGATTTCTTGGCGGGCTAGAGTAGGGTTAGGGAGAGTTTTTTCCCAGGACTTTAGCGCTACCTTTAATCTTCTAAGTTTTTCTTCCCGAACAAAGAAGGCAGAGCCTCTTACTGTTTCATTCCAGGTTTGGGTAACCAAATCCTGGAAGCTTTCATCTTGGAGCCAGGCTAGACTAAATCTGAAATGGATTGGCCCAAAGTTCTTGTCATGTGAGATATCCAACATGATTGGTTTGTGGTCTGACACACTGTGAGGAAGGATGGAGGAGGACAAGGTGAGGCCCAGAAGCATAAAGGTGCTATGAACTAAGAACCTGTCTAGCCTAGCAGCAATGTGCCCCGATCCTGCCCTCTTATTAGACCACGTGTATTTCCCTTTAGTAGGTTTGACATCTTCAAGCTCCCAATCTGACATGATATCTTCTACCCATTCCCTTGCTGGATCTCGCACAATGGAGCCACCTTTTTTCTTGGTCGCTGCTAGGGTCACATTAAGGTCCCCTCCATTAATGATATTTTCCAGATCATTTAGAAGTAGGTAATCTTTTAGGGTATCCCAGCAAAATCTTTTTTCCTCCAAGAGGACAGGTACATAAAGATTGAAGAGACTTACCTGTCGGCATGTTTCTTTGTGAAGGAGGTTGGTGCAGATCCAGTGTTTGCATGTTTCATATTTAATGAGGTCATACTTCG
Organism: Picea sitchensis; assembly: GCA_010110895.2. Classification (NCBI taxonomy): domain Eukaryota; kingdom Viridiplantae; phylum Streptophyta; class Pinopsida; order Pinales; family Pinaceae; genus Picea; species Picea sitchensis. The sequence continues at coordinate 38,223 of SNQJ01S0023525.1, read as the reverse complement.
TATGGTTCTAGAGAGTGCCTATACCTCCTGAGGCTCCTCTTGCGCTTTCTGTTATTCCTTTGCTTGTTTTCCAAAGTGTGTTTATTATGTTGAGGAAGTCTTGTTCTTCCATCTTGGTTTCCTGGATAAGAAGGATCTCAGAGTTTGAAGTTCTGATGATATCTTTAAGCGCTTATTCCTTTATTCTACTGTCGAAACCCCTGCAATTCCAGGAAGTTAGTCTCATGATTTACCTGGGGGGGATATATGGGCTCCTTGAGGGGCCTTGGAGTGCTTCCTTGTTTGCCTAACATTGATCAGTTGTCTGATTGTTGGTTGCGATCCACTCAAGACATCTTTGCATGTCTCCTTTTCTCTTTCTTCTTTCTTGTATTTCTTGTCTCGGCCTGTTTTTATTGGGGTGATAATGGTGTCACTTGCTCCCTCGTTGTCACTGTTTGAGGAGACCTCTCATTCCTCCACTTATGTCTCTAGGTTCTTTCCCCCCTCGGTTTGTCCTTGCTCTTCCACCCTTTTTGGCATCAACTCCTCTCTAGCATTTGGAGTTGCCTTCCCTTTCTCCGCTTCTGTTGTAGGTAAATCCTGAGGGGCTTTCCCTGTTGATTTTTCTATTTCTGGATCTAGCCCCCTAAACCTGTTTGATGTCACTGTCTCTGGTTGGTTTCCTTGCTCCTTGGATTGAGTCGGGTTTGTCTTTTTGTTCCTTGGGCCTTTTGCTTGGATGGGGCTCTTCCTCTTCTAGGTTGTTGCCATCCTTCTCCGTTGTCTTTCTCCTTCTTTGGGTCTTTAGGGAAGTTTCACTGAAAGTGGTCATACTCGTGACAACCCCTACATTTGAACGAAAGTTGTTCATAATCAAGCTTATGGTAATGTTGTTGGTCTCCAACCTTTAACTTGATTGCCTCTGGAAGACCTACCTCTAGATCCACTTCCACACAAATGCGTAGGAGTATTGGTCCTTGGGGTCTGCTCTGTCGATATAATGACCGAGCCCATTTCTGATTGCCTAGAGCGAAGTGGGATTCCAGCAATGGGTTGGGAGGTTTGAGAGTCTTACCCAGACCGGGACGTCCTTGGGTTCTTCCACCTCTGAATCAAAGCTTGGCGTCCAATGGTTCAAGTAGAGCCCTTGAGTTCCCATGAAATAAGGTTTGTTTCGAAAGATGAGATCTCAATCTTCTTGCAAGATGAATTCGAAGATAAAGAAGCCTCTTCCCACTGCATAGCAGGTTACACTATTCTAGATCAGCGGGCGCCAATTTCTTTGGATCCAGTTGTCTGTGGACCTGGATGAGGGCCAAAGCCCCATAAATTGTCCTACCAAACCACGATCTGACAGGGAGACTGCTGCATGCATAGGGTGGTCAAAGGGAAGATCAATCTCCAGAATCGAGTCGAGTTTCTTAACGAAGCTTGGGGGAGCAGTTGGGGGAAGCTTCTTGTCATGGGCGACCAGAAGCTTGCGGAAGGAGTCAGCTGTGGAAGGAAGGGGCGGCGGAACCCCTCCTTCAGGAGCGGCCATGACTGCAGCAAAAGCGCTCAGAAGGTTAACCCTAGGCGACCTCAGAAGCACTTTTTACAACTATGTGTTATTATTGTTGTTATTGTTGTTATTATTATTATTATTTAAAAAATGTTTTAAATTGTTTTATTTACAATTAAATAAAATTATTTAAAAGATTAAAATAAAATTGTGTTAAATTTAAAAATTTGATTAAAAAAAAAAGTTTAACATTGAAAATTTTTATTAAGAAAATAATTTCAATTCAATTAAGTTTTTGTTTTAAAGCATAAAAGTTTACTACACAAACTTTGTAAAAAAGTTTAAAATGTCATTTTCTTACATGCATAAAATTTTAAGTATATTTATGTTTTATGTCATCACTAATTACATTGAAGGTGTTTTTAAGGGGGCGGTTCTATTCCGACCTTCGTCGTCTAGCAATAGCCAATTGCAACCCGCCGCATGTCAAACTCCATTTGTCAGACCGTTTACATATCTTCTTACCATTAGCAGAATGCCACATGGTTTCAATCCTTGTCACCGGTAAATTAAATTTAAGTGGGACATCTCGCAATTGAATGCTTGGGATATGAAGATTCCCTTGTACTTCTGCGCAATCTCGTGGACAAAAGAGCTCAACATCTCCTGGGCTCCGCAGGGTCGGTCGTTGGTTTGAAACCTGGAAAATACGTGGAGATTGTCTACTGGTTCGTCGGAATCGTCGGTCCAATCACACTTATAGCCCAATGAACTAATTATTTAATCTTGTGTTGTGTTTGAGCACTACTTCCATGACGCGGTTATTATAATCATAAGTTGGACACCTTAAGCCTTCCTTTAATGCTGAGATTGAGGTATTAAAAATTTGGTGAGGTCTTATGCTTTGTGTCTAGGCTTTTTTGTTTTTTTGTTTTCATATGCATCTGTAGAGCTCTGTTGCTTAGATAAAAGTTTTCGTCTGTCAAGAGCTGCGAGGTTTTTGTCAGATTATGGTGTATACCACACACGGGTAATGCATTCTCTAATTCGGCAAAGTTTGAGCTACTTTTATCGAACAATCCTGTTAAAGTTTAGTGTTTCGCCCCCTATAAACATTTTGTTAGACTTGATGAGTTTGTAAAAAATACTATGGCTATGCCTTCTCTCATTCGACAAAGTTTGAGCTAAGTTTAGCATAGTGGTTTTGTTTTAGTTTTGGAGAATGGTCTCTAACTTTTTTTAATGGATTAAAAGTTTAGTTTTTTTTTTTAAATAAGAAACTACATTAATAATCTTAAATATTTTAAATTTTGTGGTACTTTATAAAAATAATAAAACAACAAAATTTATTATTTTATATGTTTATATAGAGAGATATTTTACATGTTATTGTTATTAATAATAATAATCCTTCTGCCCAGATTTGACTGGTAAAGTTCACATGTTCTTAACCATTAGGCTCACTCAGGCTGTATAATTATTAATATATAGGTCCATTTAATATACATTCATCACCATTTCTAATACAATTAATAATATTAACTAAAATAATTTAAATATTTAATTTTGTTAATTAATAAAAGGTGATATAAATATTGTATACATACATTTTTAATATAAATTAGGAGAATTTATATTATATGAAAGTTTTAACCTAAGCTATACAAATATATAGTACCATTTAATATAGATTCATCACCATTCTAATACAATTAAGTATATTAACTAAAATAATTTAATTTTTTAATTTTTTTAATTAATAAAATATGATATAAAGATTTTATATATACATTTTTAATAGAAATTAGGAGAATTTATATTATATGAAAGCTTTAGCCTAAGCTATACATGAGAGTTACAAATGTTAGCATTATATTTTCAAAATAGCCAACTTTTTTTTTTGTCAAAGCATAAGAAGTAAAAATTCACAAAGAGTGCATCTAATAGATTCTTACATGTATATATTTTGTAAACTAGAACTTTGATAATTTTATTCAACATAATATATAATCATAAGATATGATGACTAGTTTCGTCCTCTAGTCTGGCTAGAAGGGTTTCTTAATTCTCAATGTCCATATCTTCGAGTATTTGGTGCACTATATTATCCTCCTTGAAGTCACGATATACAAAGTTGGTAAACATGAGATTGGAGGTCATCAATTGGGAACTTTTGCTTAAGCTTAAAACCAAATTTCTGAGAGAGTGACATTCTGATTCCAAAGCGTTAATTCGTTGATTGTGTTGAGCTATAACATCCATGATTGTGGCATTATTTTCATTATAATGATGCTCATTATAGTGAACCTTAGTTGTAACTAAAAATATGGAGGGTTGGTTGCATTGTATAGTTTCCTCTTGTCGCCTATAAGCCCTACAATTTTCTTGAACCTACTTGTAATCCATGCTTCTTGTGTTGATAATGGGATGATGTTGCTTATGTTTAATAGAAATAACTTATGATTATTGATTGGGTCTTAGGATCCAAAAATTAATCATTCAACGGTGAACAAATCCAGGAGAGACTAATTAAGTGAACTATACATGAGAACAAAGAATCCAAGCACTTATATTCAAGAACTAGGGGAATCAAAATACCAACCCAAATTGAATTCAACTACTATGAAAAAAAAATCCACAAGTCAATTAAGGTTCTTACTAGGCCACTCTTGATGAGGGAAATCATGCTCTAACCTACAATGCTCACACAACAATGAGTCCATTATACCACCTTCATTATGATATGTCTTAGAATAGAGTTCAAAGGATAGAGCTAATTGAATGATAATCATGTGATGAAGTGGGTTGAAGGTCCTTTCATATCCACGAACCATGTGTGCATTCCAAAGAACACGATGATGAGACATGTTGAGAATAAAAGCACTTCCTTTTGACCCTAAGAACCCCCTCTTTTAACATTGAGGCCTCATTAAAAAACATGTCTACTTGGTGGTTCTGCTGCCTCGAAACTTTGAGGAATGAAATTTTTTTAAACCCCTTTACCTCATTAAAATCCAAAGCTAGAATGAATGCTAGAGAATAATGGATTCGAAGTTAAATAAAAAAAATTGGAACTTACAACATATTACAACAATCGCTTTTGAGTGTTTTCCCGAATCTGGAACAAGAATGGACTATCGATTAGAAAACAGTTATATGTACTTGAAAACCAGTAAAATTCAACTTTAAATAAACAAAGAAAACCATGGCATTTGTTTACCTTTATAGCATCCTAGACCCTCTACAAATCCATCGCCTTAGAAAGCCTGCATTGCATTAGCATCTATGTATCGTTTCATTATTGTTGTTGGGGTTCTAGAATTGAGAACATTTAGCGTGGGAAGAACAAGAACTCGAGAAGCATGTGTTGTTCACCCACCAAGCCAAGTCAAGCTTATCCACGTCAAGAGTGACGGAACCATTAAAGGTAGTCGTCAGATAGATAAAGTTGCTAACAAAAATTCTGCATGTAGAAGCCTCAAGAGACTTCCAGCTATCATCTGTATTTGAAAAACAGTTATTCAAACCTATATTGGTACAGTTTTCTATACCATCATAATAGTTGGAACGAACGTGTCTGAAGTCAGCAATATCAAATTTTCAGGCAGGATTTGTGCGGTTCTCCAGCGGCGATATATTTTGATTCGTAAGGCCAAATTGTGGTTTGAAAACTGATAGGATATCTGCATCCTCGTAGCATCTGGGTTTTTTATTTCCACTTTGCCACGACCAAATGATGATGCTTGAATTAGTAAAATCCAAAACCTGAAATCCTTTCAAATATATAGCACCACTTTCTGAGCAATTGTTATCCAGAATGTACAAACATGTGCCGAATATTGAACAGTCCTGCTAGCGTGAATATTTCTGTTCAATCAACAGATTTACTAATCATGTTGAATCTAATTTCCATCTAAGAACATAGATCAACCCTCTAAGAGCTATAACATCCATGATCGTGGCATTCTTTTCATTATAATGATGCTCATTCTAGTGAACCTTAGTTGTAACTAAAAATATGGAGGGTTGGTTGCATTGTATAGTTTTTTTTTGTCGCTTATAAGCCCTATAAATTTCTTGAACCTACTTGTAATCCATGCTTCTTGTGTTGATAATGGGATGATGTTTCTTGTGTTTAATAGAAATAAATTATGATTATTGATGGGGTCTTGGGATCCAAAAATTAGCCATGCAATGGTGAACAAATCTAGGACAGATTGATTAAGTGAATAATACATGAGAATAAAAAACCCAAGCACTTATATTCAAGAACTAAGGGAATCAAAGTACCAACTCAAATTGAATTCAACCACTATGAAAAATATTTCACAAGTTAATTAAGGTTCTTACTAGGCCACTCTTGATGAGGGAAATCGTGCTCCAACCTACAATGCTCACACAAAAATGAGTTCATTATCCCACCTTCATTATGATATGTCTTAGACCAGAGTTCAAGGGATAGAGATAATTGAATGATAATCATGCGATGAAGTGGGTTGAAGGTCCTTTCATATCCATGAACCATGTGTGCATTCCAAAGAACACGATGATGAGACATGTTGAGAATAAAATCACTTCCTTTTGGATACATTACAAATGACTAGGGAAAGTTTTGATATTTTGTTGCCCCACTGACCCTAAGAACCCCCTCTTTTAACATTGAGGCCTCATTAGAAAACATGTCTACTTGGTGGTTTTGCTCCCTCGAAACTTGGAGGAATGAAATTTTTTTAAACCCCTTTACCTCATTAAAATCCAAATCTAAAATGAACGCTAGAGAATAATCAATTGGAAGAGATTTCTTAGTCATTTGATTGATTAATGCACTTGAGTCTCCTACTACAATCAAATATTTTATTTGGATGTTAGCTATTATTCTTAATCCTTGAAACAAGGCATATGCTTTTGCCTGGTTAATAGAAGATTTCCCTAGTTCCCATGTAAAGATTGCTTCAATTTTTCATTTTAAATTTGATCCACTTATATGTGCACAGATCATGAAACCATTTAATATAATCTCTTTGGTTGCAACCAAATGTTCGACCACTACTTCAAGATGATTCCATGGCTTTAGGAAAAGCCCTCATGAGAATTGTACCTTGTCTAATGGTGAAAAATCCTTCATTTTCAATCATTGGATTCAACTCCTTTAGACGATATAAATATGTAATTTTAATAATAATTTAATTTATAATTACATTTTATACATTAAATTAATATGTAGATTTTTTTTATCTATTAAACTGACATATGAAATTTTCTTAATAAGAAGATAAAGAACTTTTTCAATTTCATACTCTCACCATGTCACTACTCATTCACTTGTGCCAAAATTTAATACATTGTCTTTTTTAATTAAAACCACCCACATTATTAGTCTTTTGTGGTATATCGAATTGTGTTTTATTTATGGACAAGTCTAAACATTTGAATTTTTTACTCTCTTTTTTTCAGTAATTCTCACCGGAATCCAGCTACAAGATTGTTGATGAAAATTCAAATTTTCATTACTCAAATTGCATAAATCAACGGTACAACTGATATATATGCAAATCCAATGGTTCTTCTAAATTTCAGGCTGAATTTTGGGAAAAACTGGTCAGAAAATGTGACCAACGGAAAACTTCAAAAATTTGAATGTTTAGACTACACTTTTATTTATCATCCATACTTTGTTTATTTGTTTTATTCATCTTTATTTAAATAAATTTAAAAAAACAAAATTTATGTATAATGTTTTCATTGTACCAAGAGGTGCTATATAGTCTAATATGGGGGAGATGTTGTCATGTACATACATAACATTACATTAAAAAATAATAAAAATACAAGTTGGCTCAATTAAATAGGCTTCATTACACATTAAACACACATATATTTATATATATCAAAGAATATATAATGATTACAATAACAACCTATGAAGGAAAACATGCTCATTATCTAAGTCCTTTGGCTATCATTGTTATGCATGTTAGCTCATCCAACCAACTCATTGGTGAGGGGATGAATATAAAAAAATTCATTGCGGAAAACCAATGTATCCCCTGCATTGCCAAAGTATAGACCTTGAGCACGTTTCCCAAAATCACTCTTGACCTCATAGAAAACTGCCCAGTTGACCAGGATTACAAACGTGTATGACTAAACAAAAGTCAAAACAGTTGGCTCTCTACTTTCGGATAAAGGTATAAATTGCATTGGATAAATTACATTAAATGAGTAATGAGTGGGATGGAATAAGTCTACGTTACAAACATTGATTGTAATAAAAGAATGCATGGTATTGTCGACATGAGCCATTAAAAATAACATTCTTTCTTCCAATGTACATGGTTGTTCATCGTAATTAAAATATGTTTCACTCTGCCTTTTATGTTACAAGTTACATGTTTAACATTTATCTCTTATTACACTGAAGGTGTTTTATAAGGGAGAGGTTCCTCCCAAGGTTTTGTCGTCTGTCCAAAGCATATCAAAACTTTCCATCTTATACTAGTATTCATCAACAATCAACGAATTAGTTCTTCCCACGTGTCTTATCTTTCACCCACTCCAACTCCAAGTGGCGGATTCCAGGCTTCTTCTGCATCCCTACCCTTTATTTTCAGAATCAATTGCAGTCCCTATTCATTTCTAACTGTGTTGCATGATTGATATGCGGCTTCCTCCCATGGAGTTTGAGTTTAATGCGTAGGCTCCAACGGTCCATCTTCAATATCCATCGCCTTAGATATCCTCTTTAATTCAAATGTTCCACAAACTGGACCCACTTTGGCCATAGATGCTCCAAAGAACCTGAATCTCCTTCGGTCTTCTTCTTCATAATGGGCATCTTCTGCTCATGTTTCACACCTTCCTTCTTATTTTTCACTCTTTTCTTCTTCTGCTCAGATTTCACACTTTCTTTCGGGAAGGACAACTCTTCAGTAATACTATCATTTTTCCTCTTAAGATTCTTTTGAACTCTAGAAAAATCTGGGTTATCTGATCCTTGGTGTTCTCCGAGATTGTATTCTTGTTATTGAGTTCCGTTAACGTCTTTTCCAAATCATCTACATTATCCTTCAATATATTGATCAATTGCCATTGAGATTCGAGCATACTTTTCAATTTTGTGACCTATTTTTTTGGCCGAAGATCGCTCGGATCTTCGATCTCCAACTTCAGTCTTTTACTCTCCAGCTTTTTATCAAGGCCAATATATTTTTTGAAGAGTAAAGGTCTTGCTCCGCGACCTTTCAAGCTCTGCCTGAGATGAAATTCCGAACTCGGAACCGTCTTTGAAATCCTTGCCTTCGTTTATTTCCTTTCCATCCAGCTTAGAAAAAAATCCTCATCATGAGACTCAGTGGGAAGTTGATGATCGACGAAAAAGTACCTAAATCCCGTTAGTAAATGCAAAGGAACAATTACCCCGGGGAGAGCACCATTTCCGTTTAAATCCAAAGCGTTTTCTAACAAAAATGTTGGATATATATGCAGATTATGTGAAAAAAAGGAGTCGATTTTTCCATGGATTATGCATGTATTCAGGCGCTGAAGAAGCAACAAGATTTGTTGAGCTCTCCATGCAAGGGATTTTCTTTGAGAAAACTTTTCGAGTAAATTCGATCGAAACCCCTAATATATTCGGGGGGGTTTACATTATTTTGAGCAATGGAACCTTAGGGATCACAATGCAACCTCTAACAGTTCCATGCAATACCATGCCTGGCGTTTGATAGATGCATGCAAGTCCGCAGAAGGCATATATTGAGGTGGGGTTTAAATCTGGGAGTAATGAGGATCATGGTTTGAAGTAGCCAAGTAGTAGTGAGGGTTATAGTGGAGCCACATTAGGCTTAAAAGTGGTGCTTACCCTCTAAAATTGTGGAGTTGTGGAGCTAGAAAAAAAAATGTGGTAAAATTGTGGAGTTAGTAATTGAACATATAAATGTGATATATGCCTTTTTATAATAACTTTTATTTACAAAATTTAATTAACCAAGTATCCAATAAAATATTTCCATTTTTCCTATTTCACATAATGTTTATTTAGGGATTTGTTGAAAATATAGAGTTATTTCTTTTAATGTTCCATTGCAATGTTTTAAATGTACCTGCAATACCATTGAGAATATGATATACATCAGTATTACGTTTTGGGTGCATAACAATGCTAAGATTGAGAGGAAAATGTGCTCCACTCAAAACTTTGAAATCTTGAAAACAAAATAGGGGCAAGAAATTTGACCAGCTGTCTTTGTTTGGTCTACACTGAGTTACAAGCTGCAACAACATTAAAGTATCTCCTATTTCTTTTTCATAACTAGAAAAAAGTATCTCCTATTTCTTTTTCATAACGAGAAAATTTGTACAAGACTTTGTTCGTATTGCCCTTAGTGAAATCATAACTTTATAATTTATAATGATAACTTTATAATTTGTTTTTGTAATCAAGTCATAATGCTCTTATCTTCATAACTTTATTTTGTTTTGTATCAAGTGGGATTTGGTTTAATTTTAGTC
>SNQJ01S0023525.1:10458-27312 GCA_010110895.2 Picea sitchensis | reverse complement strand
AGATATTTTTTCCATGACTCTAGATAGGAGTGAAAGAGCTCATTAAACAAATCATATATATTATTTCAATGACTCAACAATTAGATAATTACAATTTTTAGATATTCAATGACTCAACAATTAGATAATTACAATTTTTAGATATTCTTTTCATGACTCTAGATAGGAGTGACAGAGCTCATTAAACAAATCATAGATATTATTTCAATGACTCAACAATTAGATAATTACAATTTTTTTAATACAAACAAGATCCTCCCCTAACAATTTTTGCAAGTGAAATATTTTTTTAAAGACACGCAAAAATAGTTTGAAAATATTTTTCAAAAATGATTACTAATAATGGGTATTGTGTAGAGTCTTCCCCAATTTCAAGTCTTTTGAAATGTTAGTATCAAATAGTAGATATTCATAGATGTTCAAAATCTGAATGGATGTTCATAGATGTTCTGCGTTTTGTTAAAGACTACTCACATTGCTTCTAGATGATTTGTCTTCAATTTTTGGACTTTGAGTCTGAGTCTTACTCTATGTTGAAAGATAAATTGAATCTCACTCCACCCATTGCACAGGATTCTATAATGTTATGCTTGAGTTGATGGTTGTTGTGGAGTGATTTAATGAGCAAATCACTATTTGAAGTTCATATAGTGCAAGGTTGCATTACATCTCCTTGAACGCGTTTTTTTGTTGGACGAAAAAATCTAGGTTGGAGATTTGGAATCATCTTGATTAATGAATGATTTATTGCTATGATCTTTTTATCACCTTAACTCTCTCACCACTTTTTGATATCATGTTAATTTCGTCATGTCTTTAGACACACAATTTTATTAATCAAGAAATGAAAATTGGATAATGAGTAAGAGAAATAATGTATATATAAAGTCTATAGCTCATCAAACCAAAATTATTATCTTTATTTAATGACATTACATTAACTCTTAAAACCACCACAACTTATGGATTTAACATAAACCCAATTATAAAAAGTCAATCTATAACAATTTGCTCATTTAACAAGTTCACATTTAAACTTGTGATATTTAGCTTGTAGCATTCCAACTAACCAATTGTTCAAATTCAATACTTCATATTCCAAAGGTTATAAAAAATCACTAAAAAATATTTCACCACAGTATGAATTATTACATATTACATTTTCAAGCAAAAATATATCATTAAATTCTCTTCATATAAATATTTTACCACATTATAAATATTACAAATTCCAAAAGTTATAAAAAAATCACTAAAAAAATATTTCACCACAATATGAATTATTACAGTTTCACGCAAAAATATATCATTAAATTCTCTCCATATAAATATTTTACCACATTATAAATATTACAATTTCAAGAAAAAAAAATCTCGTTAAATTCTCTCCATTTATAACTAAACACACCAATAAATATCACATGAAATACCACAGGAATTGCTTGAGAGCGATGGCGAGGTAAACATGACATTCTTTGGTTAGTTTGATGGGGGATTATCGATTTTCTGGTCATAAAGTTGAAGTCGTATACGTATTTGGCACATGATAGCTTGTAAAGTTTTTTTTTGGGTATGATAGTAGATGTTTAATTTTATTTAAAGTTCAATTTTATTTAAATTTAGTAGAAAAATTGTTGGATATATAGATTTCAGTAATTAAGTTTAATTATTGAGTGTGTAGATTTTAATAGTTAAATTTGTATAATTTGATTGTTCCAAAAAATATTAAATCTATTTATACATTAAAAAATATAATTTAAATAACAAAAAAATTATGATTTCATCCATATTTTTTTTTAATTTTATATTACTATAATACAGTACTTGGCGACATATCACATGTTCTCTTCCAAATAGCGGACATTAATGACCTACCATAAGGCCACCACCAGACAGGCCTCGACTGTGTTTCTGGTGGAGATCTCCTTGATGTCTTGCTTGGTCTTTGGGTGTGAGTGGTTACAGGGTTGGCAACGCATTGAAACTTCCAAGTGTCAGCGGCCATGGTGATCTCAGTGCCCTTGAAACCATAGTTCAAGGTGGGATTGTGGCCGCCTCTGAGATTAGAAGGCAAATCATAGACAAGCTCTAAGAACTGATTACAGTGTCATTGTCACACCTGTTCTGCTCGCTGGAATGTGCGCTGTCGTGCAATTTAATAACTGGTGGGTGCGATTTAACAAATGGTGGGTGAAAATTGAAGAGATCAGAGGGCCTCTCTTGTCGAGGTCTAGGAGATTGTTCCTACGTCATCGTTGCTCTATTGTTCAATGAATCTGACTCCTCAGTAGAAGTCGTTTGAGACTGAAGCGGAGATGGATGAATCGCCCATTGTCCCAACAGTCCTCTACGGCCAAACATCATATCAATACATAAACGTCGTAAAAAAATCTAAACAATGACATTATATATATATATATATGTTTTTTTCTTTTTGTTATCAATAGTATATATATTGTTATCAATCATTAAAAATATATAATTTTATTATACAAAAATAAGTGGAATAGTGTTATCCTTCCTACCTAGATTCAATTTCTGCAAGTGACATGTTAAGCTTTTAATGAGTGGGCCTGATGGTTAAGAACACGTGTTTCCTCTTAAGAGGTCACATGTTCAAATCCAGAGGGGGGTAGGGTATGTATACCTTCGTAGACTTTACCAGTCAAATCGTTGGGCGGAGGGGGATCCCTTGTCCCACAAACAAGGGAGTCTCATACACCAATTTGGTGTGTTGGCTTGGTCGTGACCTTAAAAAATAAATTATTATTATTATTAATGTTAAGAAAGGTCTTGAACTTTTACCCAATATGGAATATAGTTTACTATGGTTACCATCCTTGGAATAAGGAGAAGTGCTCAATGAGTTTTCCCAAAAAATGTAATTCTAAAAACACACACACATAGAGAGAGTTAAATATTACACACACACACACATAAGGGAGGAAGATGAACCCATGTGGGATGCTTATGTAGCAAAGCTCAAATCAAGTTATGTCATAATTAAATATGTGGAGGATTATTTGGTATGGACTTTGAACCCTTCTAGGATTTTTACACATAAGGAGGGTTATAAAACACTTGCTTCACAACGGTAAGTAGGAACCTCAGAGATGGTGGTGGAGAAAAGTTTGACATTTCAAATTCCCTACTAAATCTCGCATTTTTATGTGGTTTCTTTAAACAATAAAGTATTAACTTGGGACAACTTACAAAGGAGAAACTTCAAAGGACCTGGTTGGTGAAGTTTATGCATGAAAAGTGATGAAACAAATTACCACTTAATAATGTCATGTAGTTTTTTTAAACAAGTCTAGAAGGAACTAGAGGGTTTCATAGGCTTAAGGGATGCTTGGGTTAGAGATTCAATTGAAGAGGGGTGTTACCCCCCCAGTCTAGGGGTGACTAGGGAGATGATGTCTCGAGGTCCACAGGTAGCAGACATGGAGTGTCGAGAGTCTGATGCATAGCACAACCCCTCCATTTCACCACAATTCACCATCATCATCATTTCAGCAGAGAAACATCCACTACGTCGGCTTGGCTCCAGGAAGACATCATGTCTTGCTTCATGAGGTAACAAGTTAAGTCTCATGGTAAGTGTCACTTTAATATTTGAAGCATTTGAGCATGTTGCAAAGAGTCATTGATTATGGAACGTTTTCTTGGAAATCATCCCTTTTGTCTAATTTCACCTTGGTGGTTGACATGGTTTCCTAGTAAGTTGGTCACCCTCGGGAAAAGGGTTGCTACGGGGTGGTTCCTTGAAGGGTCATCATGCCACTCCCACTCATACTTACCACTTTCCACTCTTATTCACTTATGTTTCCTCATCTTTTGGGTTTTTGGGCTCATTGACCCCAAGAAGGGCTTGTACCTCATTTCATGGGAAGAAGGGGTTGAAGGTCTAGAGGTGTTGTAGCTGGAAAAAGTTAAAAGCCATAAATTATCGTTCCAAATGCTCGCCCTAAGGTCCTGAGAGCAATGAAACGCTTTTCCATAAAAATGAAGGATATTTTAAAACACATAATTAATAAATGTCTCGCTTGATGGGGGAATGCATTTGCGGTGTCCTTTACTTTCCTTGGCATATGGCACTCAATGTGTTCCTAACTTCAAGTGGTGCAGTGCTCTTTTCTTTCCGTAGCACATAGCACTCAATGTTCGGACCATAATAAATTAAAGGCAAGGGCTTGGAAAAATATTGCATTGCAAACAAAGGATGCAACACACCCTCCACAAAGGCACCCATATGAGATAATACGAACCCTTGATATGTCAAGAACTCCATGCTCAAAAGTATTCTCCCAATCCACCCCATACTCATCACATGATCTAGATAGGGTCTTCTTGGGAAACTTTCCTTGAATTGGGGATTGGCTTACCCTATAGGGCACCATGACACCCCTCCCATGCCTAAACTGGGAAAAACTTATAAGGTCTTTGAACATTTGTTTAATTTGAAAAGGGGGATTTGATGCACATGTTATGGTTGTTCTTGTACTAAATGTGACTTACTTGGCATGATTCGTGTGACTTGTGGACCCTTGGAGGGCGCACTTGTTTGTCTTTGTAGGACCTTGCCCACAGGATGGATGTTGGACACCATAGATGGAAGACTGTGGATGATGAGCGTTGGACCTAGAGGGTAGAGGACATTTCCTTTGGAGGCTCCCTCGCATCACCATAGGATGAGATTGCACCCTCTCCCACTTGAAATTTGGCCTTTGCAAGCCTAGGACATCACTTCTTATCCCTTGACACCACATTGGAGGACTAGGGTTTGATGGATGAGATGGTTCCAAAGGTGGATTGACAGGAGGAGACCCATGGTAGGACACTTTGGCACATGGGAGCATGACACGTGGCCTTTGGAGGTCCAACGTCTCCCTCCTCATGCTTGATGTTGCACTTAGAGAGTCTATGTCACCCTTCCATGGCATGACATCACCCTTCTAGGGTTTTATTTCATGTAAAATTTTATTTTTGTATATTGTAAGGCAAATCAAAGGGGTTGACCCTCTTATATTTTGTTGTTCACAATTCTATGTGGAAAAATAGGTCAAGGTAGCTCCATATAAATAAAGCACCTTAACATTTCATTTTATCATCACATCTTCTCACCATTTGTGAGAGAACAAGTCTAAAATTTTCGCTATATTGGGGTTATTGACTCTTTTCTCTTATGTGTTGTCTCTTGGAGGTCAAGTGTGGATGCTTCTTTGCTGATTTTTGGATGGAATTTCTGCAATTAGGGTTTTTTCTCATGCTATCTCGGTGAAGTAAGTGAAATTTTTGCAATTCTATCTTTGTGCTATCAAATGTTCATCGTAAATTCTCTTTTTCATGCTAGACTTCTTGCTTGGTGAAACCCTAAGAGAGGAGTATAAGTGCTTCCTCATCTCACAAGGTTAATTTGGTCCAAAGTTGTGAAGAAATCCTAGCTCGGGTTAGACTCCTAAAGCCCTAAAGCACTAGCACTTCAGGATTTTGACCCTAAACTCTTGATTGTGACCTAGTTGAAGTACCTAAGAAGGGAGAAAAGGTTGTTAGAGCCCAAAAGTGCTTGCACTATAGCAATCCTTCTCCTCAAAGTTTAAACCCTAAGACCCTAATGTGTGAGCACCTTGATGTTAAGTCCTACCTCTTAGTCTTTGCTAGATTCATCTCCAAAACTTATTGTATTGTTGCCGTAAAGACTCTGTAACCCTCAAAGGCACTAATCTATAAGCTCTCTTATGGTGAAAGTGATAAAAAATCTCTCTATTTTAATTCTCTCAAGTTTCCTATTAACTTTACTAAGCCTAACTTAAGCTAATTGACTAATAATCTGCTTGGTGTAAGCAAAATTTTGCTACAACCATCTTAACATACTCTAACTTGTTGCATATGTTTCTCTAATAGTGGTCTAACATACCCAGAAATTGCATCTAACAATTGGATAATATTCTATTGAGTAAATGTTAAGTTTCCATGGTGAATTGTTGCAATTTTGTAGTGTAATCATTGTTGGTGTACTATTGTTAATTGCTGCAATTTCATAACAGCCATAGCGAAATTCACTGTCTAGTGTCTCTAAGAGGTATTATTTGCATGCTTGTACTTGGAAATCATTATATATATGCTATAAGTGTTATTGTTCTAAGAAGGTACTAAAACCATCTTATTACCTCTTATTTCTCCTTGACCTAGACCTTGACTTAGGGGGCGGTAGGCTTGGCTAACAAACTTGCTACTTTGATCCCTTGAGGTCATCGGGGAAGCCTCCCATGTGGTGAACTCCTCCATCACTAAAACGAGGGAATTTCTTACTAAGGTGACAGTGGTAGGATATCTTGTAGTTACGCAAGATTTGGGGATCTTGTGTTGGGATTTGCACAACTACAAATCATGTGATAACAAGGGGCTCAAAAGTTGGTGTGACAACCCTTCCACAAAACCTTTTACGACATTACCTCTGATCATTGCTTGGGGCATTTGGCCTGCCAAAAATGATAGAATATTTTACAACAAGGTTATTCCTCCAATACAGTGTGTTATACAAGGGTGGAACATTTTAGCTTCTATCATGCAAGTGAAGGTTCCAAATCCCCTTCGTCAAGTTAGATCAGAATTCATAGACAATAGCAAAACCTTGGGCGTATTTTGATGGAGCCTCGTAGGGTGAACCTCCTATGGCAGAAGTTGGTGGCATAATTTTCTTATTTGATTTCCATACAGTCAGTTTCACAACAAGCATTGAATTTAGATCTAATAACTTGGTTGAGTTCATGGCCTTGAATTTAACTTTAACTATGGCAACTAAATATGGATTGGCAAGCATACAAATCTTTGGGGATTCACTCCTAGTCATTAAATGGTTCAAACACGAATACTCCTTAAGGAATTTCACTCCTTAAGGAATTTCACTCTTTAGCCCTTATTTGATGAAATTTGGGGTATCTTGGAAGGCTTTACATAGGTTTTAGTTGCCCACATCTACCGTGAAAGAATTAAAGGGCATACACCTTGTCAAAAGAGGGCATACAACTTCTACTAAGTGAATGGACTCTCTTCTATCTATTCTCATAATACTTTCTTATGAAGATTATAATACTCTTGTTCTTAGACTAAAGTGATGTTGGTTTTTGCACTTTCTTGAAAATTACTTATGGATAATGGCATAAGAGGACTTCGCCCCCTTTTAGAGAGGATAAAGCTACACAAACTTTTTGGGTTTTTGATCTGAAAATGAAAAAAGTTAGTGTGTACAAATTTGCAAGTGAAATAGTTATGTGACTTAGGCAATTGGATCAAGTGGCAAACACATAAACTTAATTATTTTTTTACTTAACATGAGCATCATAAACAAACATCAAAAGTAAGCACATAACACAACAAAATGATAAAGGAATTCAAAAAGTAAGCACATAACACAACAAAATGATAAAGGAATTCAGCCCTCTCGTAGGCTACATCTCCTAGTCTAGCTCTAATGATCATTTTCATTATATGCTCAAAGTGTCAAAAATCGCTTATAATGCCTCAATGGAAAATAGATGGTCAATGGCTCCGTATCGTCCAAAATCCCCTAGTTGGGCTTTCTCGGCACCCCATTTGGCCAAAAAAATGAAGAAAACACACTTCCTGGAAGTTTTCCCCAGCTTGTTGTACCGCTAAAGCCGCATCTTTGTCCAACCGGAACTTGGCTCCAAGCTGCCTCGTGCTAAAACTCTACACTAATGCCACCTCAAGAAATTGGGGAAAACCATCGCATCGTTAGTGGGATAGATGCCTTAACGGGCGGAGGTTGTGGTCACGTGGCCCCCATGTGGTCGGGCGTCGATCTAGATTTATGCACCTGTCGCTTGACCGTTAGTTTTATCATGTTGTGGTCATGTGGTAAGGCCATGTATGATCAAGGGTTGGGGCTAAGCTCCTAACCTTTTCCACTTGGCTCAAACATTAACTCA
This sequence comes from Picea sitchensis, assembly GCA_010110895.2. Taxonomy (NCBI): domain Eukaryota; kingdom Viridiplantae; phylum Streptophyta; class Pinopsida; order Pinales; family Pinaceae; genus Picea; species Picea sitchensis. The sequence continues at coordinate 19,360 of SNQJ01S0023525.1, read as the reverse complement.
ACTTTAAATTAAAGTTTGAACTATAGAGGTTAAGAAACATGTGCAGGCGGGTTGGTAGCCCAACCTTTTCCAAGACTCTGCCATTATCGAATGTCCTCGGGTTTGACCCCTGTGGACTCCAACAAACTTTTAAACCATAAACAAATTATGGGGTGCTGCATGTCAGCCCCTAGTTGGGGCTAATGTGGCACCTTTCCATTCACTCGTACACTCCACATGTGTCACCGGTTGGTCCACGCCACCCTCGGTGATGGTCACCTTCCCATGTCAACACCTGTCCAAATACCATATGTCGGGCCTATATACAACAGATACTGGGGCTTGACATGTGGATTGTACAAGATCAAAGATACTAACATTTTTGCCTATTTGGAAAAAGTGGACAAAATGATATCTCAACCATACTGGACCTCAAGCTTGAGCTCATTCAAGTTGTGTTTGGGATCGTGAGGACTAGATCTACACAATGAATCCATTTTCGGGCAATTTCAGAACTTTATTTTAGCATTTTTTTATTCCTCGATCAGGGCTTCTAAGTTGAATATGTATTTGTAGATCTTTTTGTTGTAGGGTGGATACAAAGACATGCGTGTATGTGTGTTTCTTGTTAGACTTTAGAAAGACTTTGGGAATGTTGTAGCATATGATATATATAATTTTGATATTATATGAATAAAATTATAACTTTTTATGAGGAAATATATGTGTAGTTAGATATTAAAAATATACAATAAAACTATATATTTTTAATATCTAACTATATAAATAGTTAAAATCTTAATATATTGTATGATATATATAATTTAAATATGAATAAAATTATAACTTTTTATGAGGAAATATATGTGTAGTTAGATATTAAAAATATACAATAAAACTATATATTTTTAATATCTCACTATATAAATAGTTAAAATCTTTTTATATATATATGACTAGGGGAATCGGTAATGGTGGCAGTATCGTACTCGCATGACACAGGGTCGAATTATGTCGGCTACCTTATAACCCCTAGGGAGAATCGTACAACCCGCAAGCACACCTCCATATAAATTGAGGTTTTGAACTCGTGACCTGGGTAACAACACGAACGCCTTAACAATACGTTCGTTGGACACTAGACCAAACCCCCGTGGGCCAAAATATTGTATTATATTAATTAAGTAAAGTTATAAAGTTATGAAATTATATATATATAATTATATTCTATTATATTTATAGATTTTTTGATTGGAAAAAAGTTGTAACCTTTTATTAGATATAAAAAGTATATATTTTGTAAATGGGTTTTCCAACATTTTCACAAAAATAAAACTTGTATTCCCTTTGATATGGCAACCATCCCTTTTAACTACCTTCACATTGTTTTCCAAACATTCCTTCATCTATAAAGCCTTTTCCCTCTATCTAGTCTATAAGAAAACATTGATATTATAACCAATGGCATAACATGTAAGCTCAATACTAATCCATCCAAAGGCTAAAATCCAATCAATTTAACAAAACTGGGTCTGAAAACAATATTATAGAAAAAGAGAACCCTTTAGATTGTCTTCTAACCTAAAAGAACTTTGGAAAGATCATTGATTACCATTGGTAGGCATGATAGGCATGTACCCTCCTTAAAGACTAATGACTTTTCCAATCAAGCTAAGTATGAGAGTTAAATGCTTAGACTATTCCTTTGGCATGCTTAGCAAGCTTGTACCTTCCTTAAAGACTTCTAAGAGACTTTTCCAACATAATTGTGTATGAAATAAGTAGCAAAACAAGGCTTAAAAACTTTTTTTAATAGGAACACAAAAACATTTGTTGATACTAGCCATTATAAAAGATAGCTAAAGAGCTAAAGCTACAAGTAGCAATGTTAAAACAAAACTTCCCATTTCCTTATCAAAGGATAACTATCTTTTTCTATTGAAAAACAACTTCGAGATCAAAGTCTTCCCCCTTCAAATGCATTCATATCGGATTGACTTCCCAAGGATAACTTGACATACTAATACCCTCCTTAAACTCTTGGATCTAGGTTGTATTGAAATCCAAAATCAAACCTTCTTTGGACAAAATATCTACCACTAAATTTAATTCTATATAAATATAGAGAAAGGACACATTTAAAAAGGAAGATTCCACATGTTTCAGTTGATATGATGTTGGGAGAAGTAACAAGTTATTCATCCCAAACCCACCAATCATCCAATTAATAACCATTGAAGAATCACCAAAGACCTGCATGTCTTGCTCCCCTTTTTCTAAAGCTGACTTCATCAACAATTTTGATGCTAACAGTTCAACCTTGTTATTTGATCCTTTCCCTACCCTGTTTTAAAGTGAAAATAATGATTTCTAAATAGAAATAGAACCCCACATGCTCCAATTACCTCTAATTACCGTTGGCTAGCTCCATCAAAATAGCTACAAGTCCCTATCCTCTCTATTAAAGGGTGCTCCAATATTCTTTGTTTGAATCCCTTTAGAAGTACCTTAGTACTAGAAAAGATGACTGTAATATGAGAAGCACGTTGAAAGGAAGTCACATGTTTATCTTGAAAAATACTTGAGTTGCGCACAAGACAAATGCCCCAAAAATCCTAATGGGAGGGATCTATATAATTTGCACTCCTTGTTTTAAACCCAACTTTGTAGGCATTCCCTTGGAAATTGATCATTCCATCCTCCATTATAACCAATTACCAAATCTAGTTCTACCCACACAACTTTTGCATATAAACAATTGTTCAAAAGATGGTCTATCATTTCCACTTATTCTCTATATAAGGGACATCTACTAGGCCCCTTTCAACTACGCTTTTGTGGAACCTCCCAAGTAAGCACCATGCCCCTTAAGGCTAGCCACATATATAGTTTTGACTTTAAAGGTTCCTTTAATCTCCATAAACTTCTCCCTCAACCAATTCTCTATAGCCCAATCTCAGAGTGTAAATACCTAATGCTAGATTTTTTTACCAAACTAGCATGTCTGCTTCCTCTCTAATCGTTATATGATTCTTTTTTAACTAGCCAATATATCCATTCACAACCCAACTTCCTACTATGTAAGATTTAGTCTCTCCCATGTTTTACACCCTGTTACCATATTTTAATAGTAGTAAGGTCCATTGTCTGAGTTATTTTATGTATTCCTAAACCCTGCAACTTGGTAATCATTTCCATTAGCAATTTATACTCATCACCACTACCCACTTGGGTCTACTTTGATTCTTTCTTTTTCGCCATTTCCAAGTTTCCATACCAACCATTACCAACTAATGGAAAATACAATAGAATAGAATCCACATCGTGGACATGCTATTTGAATATATATAACCCTGTCTTATCCACTCTTCTAATATGAAGGGAGCAATATATTTTTGAGACACCAACTAACTCCACAAGATGTGTTCGAATATTAGCCTCTAGACATTCTTCACTATCAATGTCGTCCCAAATAAGTGAATGTTTTTAAGCTCCAACCTCCAACCTCCTTTGGTTTAGCCAAAGCTCGCCATTTAACTAAAGGGATCCCATCAATTTCCCTCTTCCTTGTCCATAAAAACTCAAGACATTTCTTCTTGATAACCTCCATGTTGGATTACTTAGAAAGCATCATCAAAAGAATTTATCCTCCCTTGAATTTCAGCCTTCTTTACTTCACCTTCCCTCTGAAATTCAACTTAGATATCCTTTGGTTACCTCAATCACTTGTAGATATTCAATATGCTCAAGTGTGATTAAAATGAGAGAGCATTGCCTCTTATTTATACTTTCATGTAGCTTTCTCAAGGGGTTACCTTTTAACAATCTTAACCCACTTTCCTTATTTTAGGGTTAACCCATTTCTAACCACTTGTCCACTTAGTAATTTCTCCATTAACTTTATTATTTAAATAATTTCTTTTGTATCCTCTTTGGCTTATAGTACAGTCATCACTTCACTTTATTATTTACCTTTTAAAATCTCTTATACCACTTTCCTTATTTTAGGGCTAACCCACTTCTAACCACTTGTCCACTTAGTAATTTCTCCATTAACTTTATTATTTAAATAATTTCTTTTGTAACCTCTTTGACTTATAGTACACTCATCACTTCACTTTATTATTTAAATAATTTCTTATTTGCAAACACTTTGACTACTTTGACCTTTTGGGGCTTCTACATGACTCACGAGGGTTCTCCAACTTCACATGGCCATAACTCTCTAACTGTGAGGAGTTATGTGACGTTCCACATACCACCGGAAATGACATGACATGTACTGTCCATATAGAATAGTCTTTCCTGCAAATATATCAAAACTCATACCATTATCCATTATCCATCAAACAAACTTGGGTCCATTACCCAAACCATTATGCTACGAGAATTTCCTACCAGACTTTCTTCAAGGGTTGACATCAATGACAACCAACCCAATTAATCAACATTCTCCCCCTTTGGCATTGATGGAAACACTCTGATGCAATACTGAAGTCATGTCACTCATGCTCCCCTGGAACCATGCCTATGTGCTCTGCATCAGATAAATCTCTCCCCCTTTGTCATCAATGGAAAAGGTATATTTCCATCCGGGGTTGCTCCCCCTAACTGAATTGTCCTTGGGGATACTCCCCCTGATTGAACTTTTCCTAAAACTAATCTCCTAACCTAAATTGTCATCTCTATGGTGCTTCCTCGTGTAAATCTAAGACATATAAGATAAGCATTCAAAAACATTCATTTTGGACTAGAAATTACTCTGAGTCTCTGGCAAAGATACTCAAAGGCTTCTCGTGGAAGCGGTTTTGTAAAGATGTCAGCCACTTGTTCTTTTGTGACCACATACTCAACTCTGATGTTCTTCTCTGCAACTTGTTCCTGCAGAAAGTGATACTTGATTGAAATGTGCTTCGTCTTGGAGTGTATCATCGGGTTCTTTGACATATTGATGGCACTTGTATTATCACAATAGATTGGAATGGGCTTATCATACTCAACCTGTATATCTGTCAGAGTTTGTTTCATCCATAGAACCTGTGTACAACATGTTCATGCTGCAATATACTCTACTTTAGCTGTAGATAAGGATATTGATGATTGGTTCTTGCTTCACCATGATACTAAACACTCACCCAAGTAGAATGTTGCTCCATTGGTGCTTCGTCAGTGATCAATGCAACCTACCCAATCTACATCTGTGTATGCAATAAGTGATAGATCATTTCCTTTTGGATACCATAATCCAAACTCTTTTGTTCCTTTGAGATATCTCAAAATCCTCTTCACTGCTAATACATGTGATTCCTTTGGTGCTGCTTGAAATCGTGCCACCTGTCCAACTGCCTGCATTACATCTGGTCTGGATGTTGTCACATATAGTAAGCTACCAATCATTGACCTGTATTGCCTCTGGTATGTAGACTTTGAATCATCATATTTGCTCACCTTGCAAGTGATTTGCATAGGAGTGATAACTGGTTTGTAATCTTCCATCCTGAACCTCTTTAGCATTTCTCTGATATACTTAGTTTGAGAAATAAAAATGCCTTGGTTGCTTTGATGTATCTGAATACCCAGAAAGAAGGATAGTTCTCCAAGTAATGACATTTCAAATTCATTTTGCATATCCTTTGCAAATTCCTGGCTTAACCTGTCATCAGTACTTCCAAAAATAATATCATCAACATACACTTCAATTAATAAAATGTTATCTTAAGTTACCTTGATGTAGAGGTTGATGTTTGCACTTCCTTTTCTGAACCCTGCATGTTGTAGATATTTATCGAGTCTAGAGTACCATGCTTTGGGAGCTTGTTTTAGACCATACAAGGCATTTTCAATTTACACACGTAATTTGTGTTCTTTGACAATGGAAACCCTTCTGGTTGTTCTATGTAGACTTCTTCTTCAAGTTCCCCATTCAGCAAATCTAATTTCACGTCCATGTGATACACTTTAATATTCTTGGAGCATGCATAAGCCAAAAGCAATTGGATTGCTTCCATTCTGGAAACTGGGGCAAATGTCTCTTCAAAGTCTATTGATTCAATCTGTGTGTATCCTTTACATACCAATCTGTCTTTGTTCCTTGTAACCTGCCCATCTTCATTCAATTTATTTTTGAATACCCATTTTGTGCCAATCACATTCTTATTCTTTGGTCTTAGAACCAATTCCCAAGTGTCATTCTTCTTTATTTGATCCAATTCTTCATCCATGGCCTTATTCCAGAATTCATCCTTGTTGGCCTCTTCAAAATTGTTTGGTTCAATCGTAGATGAGAGTGCTAGGTGCATTTGTTATGGCAAACAAATTCTTCTTCTGGTTTCAACTCTTGCATCTTTGTTTCTGATAATTTGATCTGAAAGATGATTCTTCTATACTCGTTTTCTAGGTATCTTTTGAGTCACTTGTTGAACTTGCTCTTCTATTTATGTCTGATCCTCTTCATCTTCCCCTTCTACTTCTTCTTCATCTTCTACTTCTTCTTCGTAAAGTTGTTCCATTGATTCATTTTCTTCTTCCTTTAATTCTCGTCCACCTGTTTCATCAATTGTTACATTGATGCTTTCCACAACTTTGTTCAACCTCAGATTGTAACACTTGTATGCTTTTCTTGTACTTGAGTAACCAACAAATACTCCTTTGTCCACACGAGAGTCAAACTTTCCCATTCTGCCATCTTCTCTTTTGATGTAACATTTGCTTCCAAATACTCTGAAGTGCTTCACATTTGTTGGTCTTCCTTTCCAATCTCGTAGGGAGTTTTGTCAGTGTTTTTTCTGAGCATTACTTTGTTTTGAATGTGAATTGTTGTATGCACTGCACATGTCCAAAAAATATCTGTCAATTTGGAATCCATTAGCATTGTTCGAGCCATTTCTTGTACTGTCATGTTTTTTCTTTCAACAACTCCATTTTGTTGAGGTGTCCTGGCAACGGAGAATTGTTTTTTTATTCCATGTCTGCTGCAGTAGTCCATAAATTCCTTTGAAGTGGACTCTCCTCCATTATCAGATCTCAAACATTTGATTTTTGAATCCATTTCATTTTCAACCATTTCCTTGTAGACCTTGAAGTTTTAAAAAGATTTTCACTTATTTATGAGAAAGCAAACTGCAGTCATTCTTGCATAATCATCAACTAATAACATAAAGTGTTTATCACCTTTTAAACCCTTTGTTGTAGTTGGTCCAACTCGATCAATATGCGCAAATTCCAGTGGTCTTGTCTTTTGAGTATTCCTTTGATTCAAACCTGGTCTTTGTTTGCTTTCTTTGTTGATAATGCTTGCATAAAGTGTTGGTTGGTTTTGTGATCCAGGGCATTTCTCTAACGACTTCCTTTCTGCTGACTTTGACAAGGTTGTCAAAGTGTATGTGACCCATTCTTCTGTGCCATAGCCAACCTTCATTTTCCTTTCCTAGACAACACTTTTCATTTCCAATTTCACTTAGTACATATATGTTGTTTGAAGTTCTTGCAGTTGTTGCAATCAATTTTCCTGAACCTTCTTTTCTTATCTCGCACTTCTGTGAATTGAAAGTAATTTTATGAACTTGGTCACACATTTAACTTACACTCAGAATATTATGTTTCATATCTTCTCCTAGTAGAACATTTTCTGCCTTGGTATTATTGTTTCTAATTCTGACTGTGCCTTTTCCAATGATTTTAGCTTAATCATCATTTACGAAGGAGATTGATCCATCTCTTTCCTTTCTTAATGTAAGAAACTTGTCTTTATCACCTGTCATGTGTTTTGAACAGCCATTGTCAACATACCAACCACGTTTATTTTGCTTAGCTTGTAGAGCTAGTGTGTATTCTTCCTTGCTATATTGATTATGCTTTCTTATCCATGTCCTCTTCTGAGGTTCATGTCTATGACTGTTGTTGTTCTGTTGTGGTTCTCTAGGAGGGACTGTCATTCTGAAATCTTTGGCCATGTGTCCAAAGTTGTTACACTTGTAGCATTCCACTTCGGTACTCATTGATTCAAACCCGTTGTAACTTCTTCTTTGTGTTTCACTAGGTTTTCTTGGATAACCCTTTTGTGTATGACTTTCAAAGTTGTTTATGTTATTGTTGTTAGCTCTGCAATTTACAACTTTATGTCCAAAATTATTGCATGCATAACATAAACAACTATGGCATCCATCTAGCGCTCACACATGGCACTCATCTCCAACATTTTTGGGCATGTCATCCACCTATTTTCGAGTGACACATGTCGCCCCTCCATCCACAATAGGTCAGCATAGTGACGTCAGGTTTCCACGTCAGTTGAGGGAGATCATCCTCTGACAATTATTCTTGTTCAAAATTAGTGCCATCTCCATGCGCGTTTTTAATGGATCCTAGAGTTGGCGGATGGATAAACTTTAGTAGTGGCGTTAAATTTAGCAGGTGTGCCCAGATCGCAGATCGCGACTAGATCAATGACCACACTTCATTTCGGGGACACAACATGCTTGAATGATAAAATTCTTGAGCGGTCCCGAAATCGAAACCATGATATGGCGAAAGGGCTACGTGGTGGAAGGTGGTGAATTGCGGGCTCAAAAGCGGTGTGGATCCAAACTTCCTTTGATGACCCCGCAATCGCGTGCTTATTCAGCGTCAAATTCGAGAGAAACACGTAGCACCCCCTAGGCGTTGATCTTCATCCCGATCCTGAGGAGAAATCATTTAATGAAAGAAGGACTGGTGGTTGAAACCTTGACTCACCCCTTAAGTGGAAGCATGGAGGGTCTGGTCGAGGAGACAGAAGCTGTCAGTTCGAAGTACCATAGAGGGTGGTCTTTTCTGTAGGCCCATGCTAACCCAAGTTTCCTTCTGATAGAAGAAACAGGGCACGTGAAGAGCCCTAGGATAGGAAGGCCAGGTTGCACTCCTGAGCTATTGACTATTGTTTTGA